>CM062820.1:1545987267-1546195755 GCA_031772625.1 Pinus tabuliformis
GTTTGAAGGAGGATACCTTTGTGAAGGCTTACGAGGCCTAGAAGATCTGCGAACCAACTGTGGTGGTGCATTGTCAGGTTGAATCTCCTGTAAAGGTTCTTGCAAGATTCCTTCTTCTTATTGTTTATTATTTTCCACTTGTTGTTCTTCATGCTCCTGAATTTGTTGTTCATTTTCTTGTATTGATGGTATGTTTTCCTGCTGCTCTTCAAACTTGTCAATAACCTTCTTAACCTCCAACTCACTTACAGTCCTCTTGAACATTTCTAACTCATTAAATATAACATCTCTGCTTCTAATAATTTTATGTTTGACTGGATCCCATAGATGATAACCAAGATCTTCATCCGCATATCCCAAAAAAATGCATTTCATAGATTTATCATCTAGCTTAGTTCTATTTTCTTTAGGAATATGTACGAATGCTTCACATCCAAAGATTTTCAAGTGAGAATAATTCAAATTCTTACTAGTCCAAACTTCTTCAGGGATACCGCCATCCAAGGCTGTAGTTGGAGATCTATTTATGAGGTAGCAAGCGGTCCTGACTGCTTCAGCCCAAAAATTCTTCTCCAAACCGGAATTGGATAAAATAATTCGCACCTTTTCCATAATGGTGCGATTTGTCCTTTCTGTGACACCATTTTGTTGAGGAGTACCAGGCACAATCTTCTCATGCTTTATGCCAAACTTGTTACAATATTCCTTAAATACATTTGAGCAATATTCTCCACCATTATCTGTTCTTAAACACTTCAACAATTTGTTAGTCTCTCTTTCAACAGCAACATGGAATTTTTGAAATATTCCAAACACTTCACTTTTATTTTTCATAGGATGTGACCAAACTTTCCTGGATGCATCATCTATAAATGTTACAAAATTTGATGCTCCTCCTAATGATTTGATGTTAACAGGCCCAAATACATCCGAGTGTACCAATTCTAACACATTTTTATTTCTGTCATGGCCACCTCTAAGGAATGTAACCCTTCTTTGTCTACCATATATACAATGCTCACAAAGATCAAGATTGTAGGATTTCAAACCTGGCAATAAATTTTTATCAATAAGGATTTTTAAGCCCTTCTCGCTCATGTGACCCAAACGCTTATGCCACAGATCTGCTGAATTTCCTTCTTTTGTGACATCAGCCAAATCTGATTTTCCTATCAATGTCTTCAATGTGTATAATGTTCCTGTCTTGGGTCCTTTGGCCACAACCAATGGACCTTTGCTAATTTTCCAGCCTCCTTTTCCAAAGCTTGTCGAATAGCCTTCATCATCCAGTTGTCCCATAGAGATCAAACTCATGCGCATTTCTGGTACATGCCTGACCTGTTTTAACAATATATCTTATCCATCTTTCATCTTGATCTGGACATCTCCCACTCCAACAATACTGCAAAAATGATTATTCCCCAAATGCACTCTACCATAATCACCAGGATTATATGAAACAAAACTATCTTTGCATGGGGTTACATGGTGAGATGCCCTAGAGTCAAGGATCCAATCAAAGCTACTGCTAGATGTATATACACATGCATCCTCTACTGAAACAGTAAACAACACATCACCATCTGTGGCTACAACAGTAGTCTCACCTTCATTTGTGCTGGATGACTTGTGATTTGTACTACACGGTCTCTGATCCTTTTGTCCTTTCTTCCAGAATCGAAATTCTTTCTTCACGTGCCCGGGTTTGCCACAATAAAAGCAGATGATCCTTCCTATCCTTGATTTTTATCGGCCTCTCGATCTTGATTGCCCTTGCCGGCCTCGATCCATTCTCCTACCATGATCAACGAGAGCTAGAGCCTCTCCTCCTTGGTTTTCCGCAATTGACTTGCATCGCAACTCCTCATTCATTAAACTGCTGCTGACATCATCAAACTTCAGGTCCCTGTAGTTGTTGAAGTGCTCATAGCTACAATTAAATTTTCCCAGCTGTCTGGCATAGAACACATTAGCAAAATAGCTCTAATTTCATCATCTAAAATTATTTTAATAGAGGCAAGTTGATTATTAATAATATTAAATGCATTCAAGTGCTCAGCAACTGAATCACCCTCCTTAATTTTGAGATTATAAAGCTTCTTCATCAAGAACACTTTGTTTGATGCTGTGTTCTTCTCATATAGATCATGGAGCTTCTTCCATAATCCTTCAGCTGCATTTTCTCCGGACACATTGAAATAAACATTCTTTGCTAAATATTGGCGGATTGTTGCAATTGCCTTTCTATCTAGCTTATTCCACTCTTCATTTTTCATCGACGAGGGTTTCTTTGTTGTGCCCTCAATCAAAAAACACTGATCCTTTAAAATCAGTATATCCTCCATCTGTGATTTCCATAGGGCAAAATTAGCCCCGGTCAACTTCTCCATATTTGTAAGTGTTGTCTCCATTTTCAATCAAATTCACGCCCAAAAACACAAAAACTCCACTTAAAAATAAAACTTTAATTATTACTCTTTAAAATTTAGTAATAATGACCTTCCTCCTTTTAAAATACCCTTTTCAAAATTCCTGCTCCTTTTAAAATATACTTTTCAAAATTCCAACATATAATTATATATGTTTCATAATAAATATAAAAACATATATAATGTTTTAACCTTTTCACATTTCACACATACATATGTTGGTTTTGAGAAAAAAAACTTGACGTATACGTGCAAGCTTGATGTAAAAAAAAACTTACGAACACCACGTTTCAACTCCAATCTCCACGGATCTCCACTTTTCAAACTCCAGCAACATGTTTCAACATAGGTCCACGACCTTGTTTTTCTTGCAACAACTGTCTTTTAGTTCCAGCGTTCCTCAACTATTTCCTGGACCAATCTTTCAACAGCTCCAGGGGTAACAACCAACGCTTTAACGAACGCTGCTAGAGCAAGGTGATGGCACTAAGCGGCTTGCACCGTGGATATTCGACCTTAGCTACGATACCAGTTGTTAGACTAGAGCATACATAACACACAACGGATTTATACTCAGAGACTTAGACGGCAATAGCAGAGAATAATTCACAGAGATAGACAAATGGAGAAACAACAAGATTACTTAGTTAGAAACAACGGAATAGATAAAACAATCACTAGAGAACAAAAATCACTTTGCATTACATAACAGGCTTGGGCCTTGGCTTGCCTTCCTTGGCCAGAGAAATTACAAATTTATAGAGGCAAAAGAAGGATCTAGAATTCTGTATGTGATTCAGATGGAGATCTGGAATGACCTAGAAACCATTGGTGGTGTAGGAGGATCTAGAATCCTGCATGTGATTCTAGAAACTACTGGCAGTGTAGAAAGATCTAGAATCTTGGAGATCTAGAAAGATTTGATCTAGAATCCTCCATGAATTTGGGTTCACACTTAACATTTTTCTCCTCTCGGTTGGTCTAGTATCTTTCAGGGTTTAAAATTTCCAAGTATTTTCAATCTTTTAAATGGTAAAGGATCTATAGTATAATTGAGTTGCCAAATATACAAGGATAGATGAAAGATCAATGTTGGGGATTGTTCTCCCTTTGAGGCCACTATTGGAATATTCAGTCTTTCTCAGTAGACACTAAGGGTCATACCAAGATGACGGTAAATTGGCTCTATTACTTTACATTGTATCAATTTGTGTTTCTTCGCAAGGATGTTGAAATTCCCTTGGGAATATCCTCATGTGTATGCTGGAGTGTTTATGACAGAGTATCTATGTGAAAGGGCTGGTAGAAAGATATATGGAAACAAGTTACTATCATCCAACTTTCCCGGACATATAAAAATTATTAAATAAGATCCAAATATGTGGCTTGACAAAATGCAGAGTCTTGTCAGTAATAGTTGTAATTTATCTTCTCGCTTTGTTGTTACTAGAGATGCAAAAAGAAAAGGAGACCCCTTAAAAAGAAGTGACCCAAAAAGAAGAAGAGAAGAAGAATGAAGGGTAGTTCACCTTCATTAGGATGAAGAGGAAAATAAAAGAGGGTCAAGATGAAATTGTAAATCTCAAGGAACAAGAGGAATGGGCAAAACAATTATTTAATGAGATTGGTTCGTGGCATATTAATGTCAAATTCACAGTGTAGCGTCTTCACTCATCTCCCTATTTTTCTCACTAACAAGGAAAAAACTCCAAAGTATAAGTTTGATGGAGGAACAAATGCAGAAAATAGAGTATGAAGGTATCATATTGATAAGAAAACATTTTGAGTAGCACAAGTATGGATGATGAAATAAATCATAAGATTTAACAACCAGTGAGATCGAATATTATCCCCATATCTTCGGGCAGTAAAAAATAGTTGGAAATCCTAGGACACTTGGAAATAAGGACACCAAATCACTTTTAGATTTCAAGAGCACAATCAACAAGCTACAAACATGTAGAGGTTGAGATATTCTAATCAAATAATCAAATCCTGGATTCAAGGACATTGAGATAAGCTTTTGAAAGAGGAACATCAGTGGTAAAAAATGAGATTTCAATTAAAGATATCGCTACAAAATATGGAGAGATTTGCAGCCAATGGACAACTAACACAAATCCAACATATCATACACACTTGGAAGTAGTTATATCCAACCAAAAATTTCAGCAAAAACCTCAACTATTTGATGTCTATTGCAATGATCTTCTAGCCAACAAAACCAGTGGCTTTCAACAACTCACGACTATTGCAACTATTTCTACTTTTGAGTTTTATTTTGATTTGAATTCCTTTCCATAAAGTCATCAAGGTAGTTTGAGATTATTTTTATTATTTAAGTATTTTGTAAGTAGAAAGGGTTGATTTTGAATTAAAAGAAGACTTTCTCTTTCATTATAAGTTGTGGAGCTCAAACATAAGTAATCAATTCAGTAATACAGAGGCATTTTTGGTTTCAAGATTCTTGTGTAAAGAAAATGGTGATGTTTTCCTTTTTGTAAATATTTTTTTTCGTTCCAAAGTTTCATACAGATGTTCCTTCTTAAATTGTTTAAAAGAAGACGATGAGTAGAATTTACTTTTAGTACTCTGCTCTAGCTTGTTAAGAAATCTTAATGTTTTCTTCTGAGATTTAAGTATAGAATTCATCTTAGTATGCTCTAAGTTTAAATTGATCCTAAATTTGATTCATCTAATCCATCCATAATATATCTATAAGGTCCAGGAGCTTTCTTACCTCGACCCGATTGGATTTTTCCTTTGTTTATCTGTGATTGATTTCTGAAAACCCTTATGACTCCATGCCCAATGGACTCTTCATTCATTATGAAACAAAAATTTTAAAACCAATTGCTTGATCTTCATACCTAGCCTAAAAGCTTAAATTGTGATTGATTGGAATCCATTCACAGAGAGCCCTCTCTGGGATTAGAAAGGCTAGTTTCTAATCCTGCAAGTGGTTTGTGGTTACCTTTGTAGTTTTCTTACCCAACCTAGGAAAACTATGGAGTGTTAATAGGTTTTATGCAAGCACTAACTTGCAGGAGGCACCAACCTCCAAGCTTTCTTCACATACCCACTATATGGAAGCACCAACTCCCTATATGTAAGCTCCAACCCACAATCAATAAGGAAATAATGTTCACTATAAATGGTAGCCTATGTGCCTGTTCTCAACTCTTTGTTCTCTTCTGCCTTTTGGCCATCTGTACTCAATAACCTTCATTCATGCTCAACCCACACAACACACTATGCTCTGCTCACTCTACAAAAAAAAAATGTTCTTGGCCCTATGCTCTCAGTAGCATATACTCAACACTGGACCCCTTCTATTTTATCTTCTCTCGGACTCTCACAGTAGCATAGGCACACTCTCAACCTCTCTCTATGGCATAGAAGGCTCGACCTTCTCTTAGTAGTACCCACATTCTTGGCCTTTGTTCTCAACAATGCTCACCCACAGAGCTCTCCACTCAGCTCACTCAGCTATGTTGCATTCCCCTAGACAGCAGAACTACAATCCTTGGTTTTGTTTCACTGTTGCACATAAAAAAAATGTTGTCTCTACTATCCTCCATACTGTGCAAGAGTGTGCTCTCAGCATGGTTTCCCATTCTGCTATTGTGTTTGAATTCATGTCCACTGCAACTCAATTAATGCCGAGAATGGGCTTCGTTCACTCAACCACTACAACTACATTAAATCACAAAATGGGCACCAAAGTGTTTCTCCATATTAAGCATTAACTCTTAGTCATATTGCACACTACAACAAGGCCCTCCATGCTTATTAATTTGATCACATAACTTAGATTGTACTTTAGGGATGGCTCTCTTAGTCTGTAGTTAGAACTTATGCACTAAGAATTATTTTCAATTGAATTATTTGTGTCATGCAAGGAAGCTCAGGCATGACTAGTTATATATAAATCAGGCACATAAGTTACTCCTACAAACTATGGTCCTATGCTATATTATTCAATGCCATTGACACCAATTTCCAGATCTAGCTACTGGCTCATTTGTTTCCTGTAAACCTATGTGTATTGTTCTTTAAGCCCTGCCTTATTTTTTTAAAGGAACCATCAACACATCCACAAGTATGGCGCACTACCAAATATGGCACATAGGCCAAATCTAGCGCACAATGCCAAAGAGCTACTAACCCATCCATGCTCTATCAATATTTTCCAAAATGTATTCCCAAGCACTTTTACGTAGGCCTAAAGCCTTTTAACAGAACTTCAAACCTTCTTATCTATAGAGAAACTGCATAACACCTTCCATAGACCCTTTGCACTTTAAGTCCTGAGGTTCTAATCTCCATGCATCAACCCTTCAGTGCCCTCTGTCACATGCTGCCCACAGGACCAAGTTCTAGTGCATATTTATCCTTCGATCTACTCCTCCAGGAGCCTTTTACATTGTATTTTGCTAAGGTACATAGTCACCATAACACATGAAAACCACTACAAAACCAAGACTTGGGCATGCCTAATGTTATTGACAAAACCTTCAAATGTTGGATAAACATTTGTCTCTTGGCTCTATTACTCTGACCAAACACTTTGTGTGCCCATTTATTTCCATTGGGGTGAGCCTTGCGGGCTTTCGTGTGCAGTGGGACCCCCACCCCGACTGTGTTCATTGGCCAATCAAAGGCTCCACTGGGATGTGTTGTCTAATGAATGTGTCCCAACGCTTACTACACGACCCTTTCTTTTCTATGTCCATTAGAAAATGTTGGTGTCTTCCTTATGGTATGACATGTCCCTATGGGACCACGTTTTCTCTCACGCACCAATTAAAATCCTATCGGGATGACCTGTCAACCCACATATATTTGATTCCTAGTTAGCCTAGAGACTCTGCCTATGTGCCTTTCTAATCCTTTAGGGGTAGCCCTTCCTAGATGATATCATTCTTATTTCATCAACCCCATTGGCGCCTCATGAGTGGTGACATGTTTCGTCTGAATTTGGCCCATTTGGCCACGAAAAAATGTCGATTTTTCCTGCCACGTGTCCCCCATACAATTACATCAGGCTAATATCATCCCTGACTTATATCATCTTGTTGATCCTCCTTTGTCTTTCGGGCTCATCTTAGTGGGCTTACTTGTATTTTGGGGTCCTTCCTGCACCTTTAGCATTGGTTTTAGCTACCAACCATACAGAACCATCATCCTACTCAACTCTTTTGTTCCTTTATACTTCCATTAGGATGCACTTGCCAGGGTAGTTGTTGTGTGCTTATGTCCCTGGTGGGTAGGATCTCCACTCAGAAATGATAGAGCTCTCAGCTGTAGGGAAAATTTTAAGGATGACAATTTATCTTAAAGTTTAGACACCTTCACGAATATTCCCAGTCCCTAACATGCAAATTAAAAAATGATACTTGATATATTTGTAAAAATATTGAAATTTCTAATGATTTTATATTGTATCTATAAAATATTGATGATTTTTAGGGTAAAAAAATTTATCCTATAAATTTGGGTGAATTATTTTTAGGAAATATGGAAATTAGCTAATGTTTTTTTTTGGAAAAACATGGGAAATTAGCTGACTTGCAAATATTAGCCCCTAAAATTTTCCATGCTCAACTACTGCTCTATTTTTCCCATATCCACTCGACTCTCCTTTAGCGCATCCTCTTGCTTCTCCCCCGCATTTGACAAAATGCACCAACCTTGGTCACCACTTGATCGTTACTTTGGAGTCACTTAATTTTGACTAGAAATAACTCATGATCCAGGAGGCCATTTGCATAACTCAACATACCGTCGGAAAGATCTTTCCGAGAGCTATCAAACTATTCCACTTCCAGAAGCATCCAAGCTAAATTCCTAAGGAAAAAAATTCCTTGAAATCATGGTACCAACAAACCATCATAGCTATAAGACTTTATAGCTTCTTTTCATATCCTTATACTATGATGGTTCTCTACTGAAGACTGCAACAATCATGAAACTCCCCCTGAGATTGACACACCATTCACATCAATGCTAGCTCCAATTTCCATCATATGTATCTGTTGTAGTCACTACAAAACAACCCAAAATTTTTGGGCATATCCAAAATTTTGGGTACACTGCTGCTTGCCTCAGGCTTCTAAGGTTTCGATAAGGTCTTCAATCAGTTACTCTCCATGTGACCCTTCCTAGCAAACCCTGTTGATGCACCTACTCACGCTTCATACATTGCATCCACACATCATGTTTTATATTAGATATAGGCCTTAGGACCGCCATAGGGTTCTAAAGGTCAATAGATCCATTGATGCATTAAGAGTCTCCCATGATTTTGAAACTCATCTTTGCATGATATGCATCGCAATCAATAGTTTCCTTATATTTGGAAAATCCTGCATTCAATTTGGCTTTTCTTATGATTTACAATATTAGGGTTTAGGAGAAACCCTGGATTGTCAAAAGAGTAATCCCCTCCTTGTTGTGACCTAATTTTCATGCCTCTATGGGTGCATTCTCCTTGACATTGCGTGACATCATGGGGAGAATCATTGTAGAGCATTTGACCCTAGATTCATGAGTGGTTCCCAATCTCATAATGTGCATTAGGGGTTAATAACAAGGCTTTCGTTCCCATGTATATTTGAAGCCCTAGATCGTTTTAATGAATAGTCCAATTGTGCTTCACATTTACATGGTCACAAATGTTTCAAGGAACTCTCTCTATCATGCATCATCTCCTTGGGCATTACGTAATATAAAAATCAACTGCAATTGATAGATCCATGAAATCACTTAAATTTTGAGTTGGCCTCCAAACTTAAGCATGCTTTTATCAACCAATATAATTTATAACATCCTAGTTTGGATAATTTATTATTTAGGCTCCTGAAATGATTTATTTTGTTTACTCATTTGTTTTTCAATGAAAATATCACTATTGTAGACTAACTTATTTTAATCACGTCTCCTTTTTAGGGAATTAGTTGAAGATGCAGTGGAGATATAGTTAACTATGATACAATTGCATCAAGTAGTCCCTTGACATGACACCACTAAGATGCTCTAATGCCAGAGGTTTTAACTTCCCATACAAGCCCCATATACTCTTTCAAGGTGTTTAAGGAAAACAAAGGGTGAATATAAGACAAAACACTCTTTAACGCATGACAGTTCTTAATACATGGCATGATGGATATCTGAAATTAATAAATGGGTTATGCT
The DNA here is from genome assembly GCA_031772625.1 of Pinus tabuliformis. Taxonomy (NCBI): domain Eukaryota; kingdom Viridiplantae; phylum Streptophyta; class Pinopsida; order Pinales; family Pinaceae; genus Pinus; species Pinus tabuliformis. The sequence goes on from CM062820.1 coordinate 1,545,996,894, forward strand.
TTTGATTTGGAATCATAATAATGCACCCAAAATTTGTATGGGAGGTCTCTTTGCTAGGAAGGATTAAAAGCCATGAAAAGGCAACATGCACTCCAAAGCGATGCATGGGGGAATAAATAATAAAGGGCATAGAAGGTATGACTAAAGGTTGCTATGGCAGAGAGAGATTCATGTACCATTAGAGATAGGTGTCAAATAGGATATTTAAAGTAAACAGTGATAGAAACCTATTCTATTTTCTCACATGAGGGCAATTAAAATAAGCAATTTTAATTGATGCACACTATAAAACTTTCTCTGGTTATGAGCCAACAATGGGCATAAAAAGAAACCATTCCATGAGGAGAAGAATCAACAGAAGAGTTTCAAACTAAAAATCTTGCAGAATTCCTAACTGATCGAAGGAATGGCTTATTGCAAGGTGAATGGTTCAGTAATAACTAAAATCTACATCTGCGAAATGGATCAAACATGTAAGTGAGGTATAAGTGGATATTATGTTGTCTCCACAGGCACCCACTATTATTCAGTTAATGAAAAAGAAAAGGAAACTTGTGTGACATGAAAAAAAGTTCTCCTTTTTAGATAAACAACTTTGATCTGCTCGGTTTTGTTGCTCGACCGAATTCCAAACACTTGACCAAGCCAATTGTCATGCTTTCCTTATCATTATGACAGCTGCCCATACTTGAAAGAGATGGGGATATAATCGAATCAGAAAAGTATTGTATTAATAACGGGTTAAGAGTGCAGGCATTTAACTAGTGAACCATATGCACCTTTGGTCATTTCAATAAGGAAACCAAGCACAACTTGACTGGCTTTGTGATTTGCACGAAGGATGAAGGGGAGGCCATAGGGGGAAGATATATTCTATGAGCGATTGTTATATCTGTAACTCAACGTGTTTTTTAAAAATGTGATGTTATGTAGCAAAAGGAAGAAACACATTAAAATGCCACCCAAGTCACCTACCCATATCACGCTGAGGTTTCAGAAAGATTCGAAATTCCATCGATCATCTAGAAGTCGCAAAGTCGCGCCTGGAGAGGGTCGATGACTATGCAACCAGACTTGCCATGCATTTGTACAACTTTCTCATGAGGTCATGCAATCACTAATCACAACTGCAAAACTTGATGATTGATGCGACCTAGCATAGCTGCGATCTTGTGACCTCCATTCCCTTTGAAGAGTGTTACCTCATTGGCCGCAACATCACGACTTGGACTTCCAACCGAAAGCATCACCTATCTGAGAATTGAGACTATGTAATCTCTAGAGGTCACAATCCCTCCCAGGTCACATAGTCACACTATAGGGTCTAAGAAAAGCAAACGATGACTTGCAATCTCATTCAAGTGTGACTAGTCGTAGGTCGTAGAGCTCCAGAAGCAACCAAATGATGCGACTTGTGCTATGTTGCAACCGGGTGAACTCTAAGAGGTTGTTACACTAAAAAATGTCACCATGACTATTTGCAGTTAGTATGGCTCCATCCACTGTCATACTGTCCTCCTTGGCAAGTCTCATGCCTCTGCTCTTCATGTCAAACTTCAAGAAAGAGAGAAAGTCATTAAAAATCTATATATCTCTGGGTACGCAGTTTCTCTTAGCCTTACCTGCGTGTACGCAACCCAAGTTCACAATACCTGCATACTTGTACACTCTGTATGTAAAGGGGTGGGTGCGTACTCCTGTAAAGGTCAAAAGGCGCAAGTTTCACTCCAAAAAAGTTACTTGTGGTCATTTCTAGAGTCTTCTAGAAGCTTGTTTGACGTGTATGAAGCGCCTCAAGATGGTTCATGTATCCCTACCAAAGAGGAACTTATCCCATCAAGAGGGGAGCTATCCCATCCAAAGAGGGGCTTATCCCATTGATGGTGACCTGAATAACTTCCTCTAGAGCACTATAAATACAGGCATTGGGCCAAAGGGAGGAGAGGTTGAAAGCTGAACATTCCTAAGGGTAGATGCTGCTGGAATTAGGACTTCCTTGTAGAAGCTTGTGAGGAGAGATTACCATCTTTACTTGTTTCCATTAGGAGGTGGGTGAGCTGATCAGAGTAAGGGAGAACTCTTGTGGACCCTGGGAGGAGCTTGCACAACACCAAGGCTCAGGTTGTAATGGTTCCTTTTGTTACCTTTTAATACAAATTAGTCCATTCTTCTCAACAATTTGTTATTTATGAGTTGTTTCATATACTCCTTGGTCTATATGTTAAATATGCTTTATTTTATGTGATATTCAGGTGCTATTTAATCGTTTGATTGTTAGTGAATGCAGGTTTCGAAGGAAAGGAGGAGCTCATCCGGATCAACGAAGCTGGACTACTACAACAGCGTTGGATTACAGGTAGGATCTAAACACTTGATTTCTCATATTGTAAAAGCATATTTAGGGAAGGATTGCTCTTATTTGTCTTGTTTGTCATTAGAAAGTCTTAGGCTTCTAGGAAGGTCGGTTGTGTCCGCACTAACGACTCTTTCCACGTGACAAAATGGCGACTCCACTAGGGAATCCATGAATGTGTTTGAGTTCTTTTTGATTTGATATTTTGGTCTGAGAAAAATCGCTTGTTTTCTGATTTTTGGCTGTCTAACTGTGTATTTGGGTGGGTTAGCTTAGAGTCAATTTAGATTTTTATTTTTCTTAGCTTTGCCAGCAGTACGCAGTCTCTGAGTTTGACACAGTGCGTACTTGTACGCACTGCGTCTTTGTGCACAGGGCGTCCCCGCGCCTGTGTCAACAGATTACCTGCGTACCCCTGTCAAATTTGAGAAAATTTCATTTTTCATCTTTTTGCTCTTTAGATTTTGTTTTTCCTTTGGTTTTACTGCCCAGATCCATTAGTTTACTGTCAGAGATCTTCACCTGAACTTGTCCCGTTAGTGTCGAGGGTTTTGGTGGAATTCATAGGGATTTTGCCTTAGGGTTTGATTTTTAACTGGTCCTGTAGTGACTTTGGCGTTAGAGGTTGTCAAACTTTGGATCTCCTTGGTTTTGATCAGTCCTCTTAGGAGTCGGGCCTGTCACAGAAGTCACCCTTGTGAGAGACCTACCTTTGTGTCTTCTCTTTGCGAATCTCGAAAAGTTTGTTTGTTAAAGCCTTGAATTCCATTCTTGAGAAAAAATAACAAAAAGATTTCGATTTTGTTTTTTGGTTAGTTTATGATTCTGCATGAACTGATCCTTAGTTGCATTTTGACTGAGTAAAACATCCGGGAATTATCCTTGTAGGCTTTTGTCCTCATTATTTTTTGCTTTTAGGTAAATTTACTTTTGATTTGCTTTTGAGTGAATTTGATTTGATTGTCTTAGATTTGTTAAATTTCATTTGATAAATAGTTTTTACATGCTTTATTAATATAGAAAAAACACAAAAAATCTTTTGGAAAAAGTTTGCTTTGGTAGCATTTGTAGACTTTTGGGAGAAAAAGGAAATTTCGTAGAGTAATTAGTGGTCATGAGTTGTGTGTTTTGAAAAGATAAAGAGATTGTTTCTTTGATTGTCTTTACTAAGAAAGTTGTTTTCTATAAAATTTGCATTTTCCAACTTTCTTAGTTAGGAGATTCATTGAAAAAAAAAAAGTAGTGTAAATCATCTTAGGTGCATCTTTGTAGTGGTTGCGAGTCGAGTCTACACACCACCAATTTCATCTCCACTACCTTTTTGTCTTTAAGAAAAACCATAAAATTAACGCTTAAAGTAAAACCAACTTAGTAACTTTTATTTACTAGGGCTCTGAAACACCAATTTAGATCAGGCTAGTGTCTTGGAGTAGGAGAGTAATTAACTCTCCAAGACAACAAAACCAAACAAGTAGCTTATCTTGTGATAGAATAAATACAATTGTTTCATTTGTACTCTGGGAAAGCTCCTCTTAAAGGAGAAGCACGAGCTCGTGTCCGAACCAGTGAGTGGATCAATCCTCCCTCGTTGGGAACGACGCCAGACACGCACGTATTACAAACGGTAAACCTCGGATTAACCATTGTCGAGGAGCCAGGGGTCACTTGTCGGTAAACCTTGGATTATTGTCAAGGAGCCGGCAAGGGGATTGAGCTTGATACTCTGCCCTTGCATGCTGTTGGAGTGTAGACTGTTCCCCCAGGTGCATTTGTTGTGGTTGGTAACCTTAGTGACCATTATCTTTAGGATTCTACCGAGGTGACGGTGGAGGGAAGATCCCACTGTACCTGGAGCAGACGTCGGCTAGACTCACTTGGATTTTCCGGGGGGTTCACCTCACTCGAGACGGTTAAAGTGGAGGAACTTGTGCCGGTCTATTCATTAAGCAGGTTTCCGGGGTAACTGTTCCACCCGCCACTTCTGTACTGAATCCGGCGATGTTGGGTTTCATCTCCAACTAGCGTTTTCGGTCTGGAAGGTTACTGTTTGTGCTTGGTTTGACGCCCTAGATTCTTTAGGCGTATGATTCAAATTTGTTTGGTTCTTTAGAGACTTTAGGAGGTTTGCTTTGAGATTTTACTTTGTTTGCGTGTGCAGTAGTTAAAAGTCTTTAACTGTGGCGGAATTACCGAGACAGTCCTGTCGACTTCGGGGCAAGTCTCCTGAGGTTGTTTCTGTGGCCGAATTGTTGAGGAAATCCCGTAGACTTCGGGGTGAACCTCCTCAAGATGTCCCAAGTCATTACGAAGGTTTAAAGGTCCTTGTAACTCCTCCTAGTGGCAGTAGAGTAGGTTCACCTGAAGAAGGAGAGTCTTCGTTGGTAGTCCATCAAGATTACCAAAGTCTAGAAACAGGTTATAATCCTGAAGCAGTTGCAATTTCCGAGCTTGCTGGTAGTTTTTCATCTACTAGTGATATAGGCGAAGAACCTGAAGTATCTGAACCTGTTACTCCAACTTCTAGTGTACCAGATTCACCTAGGGTAGAAAGAGTCATCACCGAAAATCTTCCTACTGGTTTGATAGCTATTGAAGAACTTGCTCCAGAGGAAGAATTAGGCGTATCTATCCTTGAAGATCAACCTACTATTGATCTAAGGGAGCGTGAATCTATCTTTTACAGTCCTCCTAGAAGTACTACTTGGTACCTTTCGTTAACCAATTATTTAGACAACTCAGGGGTAGGTTTTTCTCCACCTCGTACTCCTTTTCCACCTGGAGGTATTTATACTCCTGTAAATATGTCTGGTCAGTCGTCCGTGTTCACTCAATCTCCTGAATCTTTCTTACACGGCGGTCCTTCTGTTCCCACCGGGTATCAGTCACTTTCTGGTACCTTTGCGGGGCATCTCCTCAACCCATTGATCATGGGTTATTAGCTGGAAACAATGGTAATAAACCGTTGGGTGTAGGGGACATTTACATGATGTCAGGTTCAGTTCCCGTTTCTCAACCTCAAGGTGGCCAATTACCGCCTGGGGGGCAGCCTCAATTAACGCCTGGGGGGCAACCTCAAGGTACACAAATTGTGTCTGGGGGGCAACCTCAAGGCCAGTATGTACCCATAGTACAATACATGCCTCAAGGTCAACCCCAGCCTCAATATGTACCCCAGGGCCAACCTCAGTATCAATATTTACCTCAAGGGTATCAACCCCAAGGGTATCAACCTCAAGGGTATCAACCTCAAGGTCAAGGTCAACCCCAGTATCAGTATTTACCCCAAGGTTATCAACCTCAAGGTCAATACTCGAGTCAAGGTTATCAACCACCTCAAGGTCAGTCATATGTTCAAGGTATGGGAACTGTACCTTTCAGTTATCAATCCTATCCTCAATCCGGTTATGGATCTCAGTATCCTCAACCTGTTACGGGACAATACCCCGGAATGATAGTGTGGGATCTATCACAAGGTCAACAGGTGTTGCAGGCAAGTATACAGTTGTTACCTCAAACTGGACAACCCGTAGTTTCTGGTTCACCCCAGCAAACACAACCTGTCCAGTCAAATGTTCAAACTTCTGTAACTTCGGTAGTTACTCAGCCGCCAATTGCACCTAGTACTCCATCTCAAACGACTGCTGCAACTACCGCAACATCTACCGCACTTACTTCTGGAGTATCGACAGCTCCGGTTTCTACTGTCTCTACAACCACTCCTCAGACATCTTTACCGTTGTCCGGATCTACGATTCAAACCACGGTCCAGATGCCTGTAGGGCAGCCTGGTTTAAGTACTGTTGTAACAAGTCAACCTCAATTTACCTACCATCAGTACCAGGGACAGTACCAATTCGGTCCTGCTGTCCAACAACCGGTTTACCAGTATCAACCGTATCTTGGGTACACTTATCAACAACCTCAGCAACCCCAGTACGGTCCGGTTAATCCTGGTTTTCGAGGAGGATATAATATCCCGAATGCGATTCCTATTCCAAGTTATCTTGGATATCCTCCTCCTGGGACTGGTCTTGTGACCCAGAGTTTTAGAGATCCTAACTGGCAGTTACCATTTATCGCAACTTTGGATTTACCCGACTTGACGCGCCTAATGAACGATCCAATTCAATATCTTCCGTTCTGGCCGCCAATGCCAAATAAGTTGCCCAGTGATATACCCAAGTTCGAAGGTAAGTCTGGAGAGGATCCGTCCAATCACGTGATGACTTACCACCTCTGGTGTGCTTTAAATTCTATCTCGGATGATTCGATCCGCTTACGTTTTTTCCAGCGTACGCTCATTGGTCTCGCGGCCAAGTGGTACATTGAGTTACCACGGGCCTCTTTTTACAATTTTAGCCAGTTAGATACCTCGTTCCTAACCCATTTTCAGTTGCCGGTTAGATACGATAACGGCACGGAGCTATTAACTTCATTAAAACAGTCGACCTCCACTTATATTTCCGATCATATTCATGAATGGAGACGTCGAAGACGTTTAGTGAAAGTTTTTATCCCGGACCAAATCTTAGCTGAATGGTTTGTAAAATCATTATTACCGAAGATTACTGAGGATGTAGCTAAGGCCGGAGTAGTTACTAAGGAGCAAGTCATTGCTCAAGCCCAGTACCTTGACTTAGTTTACACTCAGTCGGGTACGTTGCACGAGAAGATCCCAGATCTTCCTAAGTCGAATCAAATTGCTGCTGCTCCTTCGGGGTCTCATGCTACTGATGGCATGATTGGTACGGTGAATACTAAAAGTAAGAAGAAATCCTCAAAGAATTCTTCTCCAATAATAACCTTACCAGACTCCCCGACAGGAGAGTCTTCTCCTGAAATTACCGCTGACATTCACGCTGTAGATTCATCTACGGCTAAATCAAAAAACGGTGGTAAGAAAAAAGGCAAGAAGAAGGATAAAGCAGACAAGGCTCCAAAGGAGAAAAAAGAGAAGTCGGAATCTAACGACGAAAAGCGCAAACCTCGCTATCCTTGTTTAATTTGTGAAGAAGATCATTTCACAAGAGATTGCCCTCATCGGGCAGAGGTTGTGAAAATCGTTAAAGGTTCCCCAACTCCTGCTGTTTTGAAAGATCCATTTCCAAAGCAGGAGAGTAAAATGATAGGTTCTTCCTCGAGTGCCAGTGAAGAACCCATATTGATGATGTCTCATGTACGGATTGCGACTCGATCGCAAGATTATGGTAGTAAGAATCCTGTTGATGGCAAAGAATTAGAATCTTCTCATTCTAATCCATCAACCTCAGCTCCCGGTTCCGATCCACTACAGATTGAGAAACCTAACCCGAACTTGGTAATCAAACCGCCCGCCAAGGGTATACTTCGAAATTCTGCTTTCAATCCACATGCGAGAGCAGCTCAGAATTATAACATTGTTGAGGATTTAGCTATTTCACCCTCAGCAATGTCGGCTTTGGAAGTGCTGCAATCATGCCCAGCACAACGAAAATTACTCTTGTCGGCTATAGGAGCTGTTGATATTCAGGACCCGAACCTGATAATCTATGATCTAGAAAATAGTACACCACGTCTCCCTCATCAGATGGCTTTCCAGATTCCAGTGATAGTCAAAAACAGGCCAATTCATCGGACTGTAATTGATGAAGGAGCTTCTACGTGTATTATGTCAATTCAGTGTTGGAGATCGCTTGGTTCCCCTTCACTGAACCAATCCCCGATGATTCTTAAGGCCTTTGATGGCCGTGGGTTCCATCCGTTTGGCATTCTACAGGATTTGACTATAGGGGTTGAAGGAAAAACCGTTAGTCTGGATGTGGAGGTGGTTGATGCCCCTCTAGACTACAACCTTCTTTTGGGTCGCAGTTGGTCTTACGCTATGACAGCGGTCGTGTCATCGGTCTTCAGAGTTATAAAGTTTCCACATAATGGTAAGATTGTGACGATAGACCAACTGGCTTACTTTTCATCCGACCCAGCCTCTTCAGAGAGTATCCAGCATGTCGGTAAAACGACTATCCCTTACAAGGATGTTGGTGTAGGATTAGTTAAAGATTCCGGTTTACTGGGAACTTTTCCTTTTCCTTCGATCAATGCAGACCCTTCATTCGCATCCATTCATATGATTACTTCAGACACTATTATTTACGATGATCCTTGGATTGTCCCATCTGGATCTGAGATAGACTCATTCGGTGATGCCATGCCTTTGAGTCCATATGAAATTGCTTATGAAGCCATGCAGTCTTTTACCGACTCGCGTTCAACCCAAATCGACCAAATGAATGTGGTCCATGAGGAATCACTTTTCACATCAACCTCAGAACGGATAACATTTCCTGAAGTCGTGTCATCTGACGAACAACTTCGCGAAATCCTAAGTGTAGACGATCTACCATGGGAAGATCTTCATCATAGATCTTCATTTTTACGTGAGGGTGATGACTTTGAAAATGATTTTTCGTCAATTTTTACAGCTGAATATGTCAAGGACGCTCAGAATCCCACGAAACATCCTGATTCAGAGTTGAATTTGGGAAACATTTCCCAAACTATTTCCATTGACATTTCAGTCGAAACCGGAATTATTGAAAACATTCATATAGGTGCCTCGTGTACAGATAACGAAATTCAAACATACAAGGTCCTATTTCAATAATTCCGCGACGTGTTTGCCTGGTCCTATGAGGAAATTCCAGGAATTGATCCCTCCATTGTTTTTCATGAAATCAAGACTTACCCGGACACTAAACCCATTCGGCAACGTCTGCGTCAGATACACCCTAGGAAAGCGGCTGCGATTAAAGCAGAAGTCGAGAAGCTGTTGAAAGCAGGTTTCATTTATCCGATCCCGTTAACGGATTGGGTATCGAATATTGTTCCGGTTAATAAGAAACAAGGAACAATAAGAATATGCATCGAATATAGGGATATAAATCGTGCTTGTCCAAAAGACAACTATCCCACGCCCTATATCGATCAAATAATTGATGATTGTGCCGGCAGTGAAATATTTTCCTTTATGGACGGTTTTTCCGGTTACAACCAAATCAATATTCTACCTGCCGATCAACCAAAAACGGATTTCATTTGTCCTTGGGGGACATTTGCTTACTGAAAATTACCTTTTGGACTTAAGAACGCCGGAGCCACTTTCCAACGGGCAATGTCTTACGCGTTTCACGACATCAAACACATTGTGCAACCGTATCTCGATGATTTGCCTGCTCATTCTTTACATCGAGCTGATCACCTTGTCCACTTACGCGCTATTTTTATGAGGTGTCGGCATTATCAAATTCGGTTGAACCCACACAAATGTGTCTTCTGCATAGAAGTGGGACGATTGCTAGGATTTGTCGTTTCAAAAGCCGGTATCCGCGTCGATCCCTCGAAGGTCGAAGCCATCATCAAATTGCCTCCTCCTTCGAGTTTGCGCCAACTCCAAAGTTTGCAGGGGAAAGCAAACTTTTTACGTCGATTCATTCCTAACTACGCCGAGGTTACAAAGGGTTTTACCCGGTTGTTGAAACAAAACGCTCAATTTTCTTGGGATGAGATAGCTCAGAAATCTTTTGATGCACTTAAGCACGCGTTGACCCATGCACCGTTGCTGCATCCTCCCAACTACAACCAGGACTACTTTTTGTATCTCGCCGCTTCCCACTCCACCATTGGAATGGTCTTAGTTCAGGAAGACGAATTCGGAATGGAACATGTGATATATTACCTCAGTCGGACGTTGAATCCAACCGAGCTAAAGTACTCGCATGTGGAAAAGTTGGCACTGGCAGCCGTTCAAGCTGTCCAACGATATCGTCACTACATTCTTCTCCGTAAAACTACTGTGATTTCGGATTGCAACCCTATGATCTATATTTTGACTAAACAATTGCTAGGGGGCAAGTACTCCAAATGGATTGTTATCCTACAAGAGTTCGACTTGGAGTTCGAAAAATCTAAGTCTAAGAAATCCTTAGTTTTTGCAGAATTGATGTGTGACTTCCCGCGTGCTGACACAGAAACTGTGGCAGAGGATCGCATTGCGGACGAATCTCTGTTTCTCATCAGCACTTTAGATCCGTGGTATGGAGATACAATCGTCTATCTCCAAACCCAATCCTTTCGGCCCGAAGCTTCAAAGTCGGAACGCCGGAAAATTCGATTCCAGTCCCAACAGTACAGAATTATTGGAGACACTCTTTATCGTCGTGGGGCGGACTTAGTTTTTCGTCGTTGCTTAACTCATGAAGAGGCAGAAAGGGTTCTGAATGACTGTCATTCTGGAGCATGTGGCGGTCATATGTCTGGGTATGCCACAGCTCAGAGGGTGTTGCGTGCTGGCTATTTCTGGCCGTCCATGTTTAAAGATTGTATAATTGCGGTCCGGAAATGCCACAACTGTCAAGTGTTTGATTGCAAGATGCGCGCACCACCTGCTCCTCTCTACCCTATAATTGCCGTTGGTCCTTTTGCTAAATGGGGTATCGATTTTATTACATGTAACCCTCACTCGGCCAGGGGGCATGCGTATATCATCCTTGCGGTTGATTATTTTACTAAGTGGGCCGAGGCGATGCCTACATTCGAGGCAAGCGGCAAGACAGCAGCGATTTTCGTATTCAATCATATTATTACTAGGTTTGGTGTCCCACAAGCGATAATCACTGACCATGGGCGCCATTTTCGAAACATTATGATGACAGAACTTACAAGCCAGCTTGGTTTACGTCATGATAGTTCTACTCCTTATTATCCTCAAGCAAACGGTTTGGTTGAATCCATCAACAAAGTTCTAGTTATCATGATCCGACGAATCATTGGTATTCATCGGTCGAATTGGCATAACATGTTATTTTCAGCACTTTGGGCATACCGAACCTCAGTAAAAACATCAACAGGGTTCACTCCTTTCCAACTAGTTTATGGTTTGGAAGCAGTGTTGCCCATTGAATGCGAAATCCCATCACTTCAAATGGCAATCGAATTACTTCCAGCTACTTCCGAAGAGGAGAAGCGTCTGTTATAATTAGCTAAATTAGATGAGACTCGACGTGAAGCTGCTTTGGCAATCGAGACTCACGCAAAAAGGATGAAAGCTCAGTATGATCGTAACGTGACCCCTCGTAATTTTTCGGAAGGAGACCTAGTGCTATTATATGATCAAGCTAACGATAAATTACGTGCTGGAAAATTCGTTCCCATGTGGCATGGGCCCTACATTGTCAAGCGAAAGCTAGCAAAAGGGGCCTATGAGCTGGTAGATTTTGATGGGGACTCTTTGGGTAAGCCCAGAAATGGACTTTACCTAAAGAGGTATTATGCTTAAATGGTGGGTATGGAGATTCAGTTAGTTTTAGTTAGGTTACTTTTTCTTTCTAGCTGGTATGCGTGCTTAGTTTAGACAGTGTGCTTAGCTTAGAGAGTGTGTTTTTCGTCGTTATTCTGGCTTATCTTGGTTTTACTCTTGATATTGCAGATGTCGACGCCTCTCCAAACGTACATTGGATTTTCTCATGGTGCTTGTCGTAGTACACGGAATATCTCTTCCATAGCTTGGGTTATCTATTCGCCCTCTGACGAGTTAGTTTCTATGCATGGGGTGAGCCTCGGTCAAACAACAAACAACATTGCAGAATACAGTGCAGTGATTGAACTATTATCTGAATCTATTTCATTTGGGATTCGGAGTTTGATAGTGAGGTTAGATTCTGAACTCGTTGTATTACAGCTTAATAGAGTCTATGCCATTAGAAATCCAGTGTTATTAAGATTGTTTTTGAGGGTGCGTCTCTTGGAACGTGAATTTGATTACATTGAATATCAGCATATTCCAAGGTCTTTAAATACATTAGCAGATGCAATGGCGTCTCGAATGTTAAATAGACATTTGTAACAATCATAAATGTAAATTTATAAACATTTCATCACACATGTTTAACAAAATAAGCCGGTAATAATGATATATATAGATAGGAGTGTGTCAAAAATATACATCGTCTTCGATCATAGGTTGAAAAACACCTTATGATCGGCAAAAATGATAAGTACAAAAAACCAAAAATGTCACATGTGTCTACAAAAGTGACTAGCCAATCACTGGTGGTGCTCTCTATACGAGACCACTGCCTGCGCTACCCTACACAGGAACCTCCTGAAAGGTCCTGGGACTGCGACCACATAGCGCTGAAGCTAGATAGGAATGTAGTCTATAGTCGTCTCTGGTATACCCGCCGTCAAACGCTCTAGATCCTATTCCAGCTCGGCTAAGGTCTCTGCAGCCGCATCCTGTGGGGCTGGTGCTGGTGCAGCTGGTACTCTTCTCTCAAAGGCCCGGAGGTTGGCCGGACGCTGTGGACCTACATCTGCATTTTGAAAATTTGTCACTGTCAGTTTTGAGACGATATATAAAAAACAAAAAAAAATAGATAATTTAAAAAACTTGTGAAAAATGAAATACCTCTGTCGTCCCATTGTTCTCCCTGTGGAAGAACCATGTCCGGATCATTGCGAAAATCCATTCCGGCATAAGGAAAATCCTGGATCGCAAAGACCTGGCTCTCCAACCAGTGAAAGTAACCATCTGGAAATCGAACAACTGCTGCTCCCTCATCAGGATGTCGGGCCATTACCGCAACCCATCTCGTCAACTTAGGCTCCCGAGGAGGCCCAACTGGAACTGTAAGATGTTGGGGGATCAGCATTGGAACTCTCTCTAGGGCAAAGCTCACAACTAAAGGCCCATATCCAAAGGTCTTCAGTTGTCCGTTCTTTGCCCTGGTTAGTTGGCCCTTCATATTGGCCAACACAGCATCGCACCAGTTGAAAATGGTGCCTTGGAAGCAATCTATAGCCATCCGCATTTGGGAACCAGTGCCTATGTGTAAAGCGGCAGCACCGCAAAGTCTGGTAATTGTAAAGGAAATTACCATAAGTTCAGGTCGGGATATGTATTTGATTTCTATCCCCTTATCCTGGTTTTGATTGTTGCACCACTCTAGCCGGAGACTAGCAAGGGATTGGCCACCAGGCCTAGTCCCGAATAGAGAGAGTTGCTCGCCCCTGTTAGGCAAGCCAGTGAGAAAGTATATGTCGGAGGACTCTATCTCGAGCTGGTGTTCTCCGATGTAAAAACATTGATCCTGAATATTCCACCTTTCAACCAGCCACTCTAAGAATGGCACCTGGGCCCTCATGCCAGGTATGGCCCAGTACTTGTAGAGACCGCATGCCTTTAAAGCATCAATGGAAGGTTGATGACCTATTGCGGCCAAATCGACATCTTCGTGTTCTCTTTCACGCCAATCTAACATGGTGGGCAATCTACACACCAAAAAACATTAATTAGAATTCATAAAATAAAATTTTGATGGTTGATTTTTGTGTTTGGGGTTTGAAAATCCGCTTTGCGCGGAGTACGCACCCCGCGTTCAGAAAACAGAGCGGCGGGACGCAGCTGTTCTGAAGGTGGGCTGCGTCCTCCGACCATTTTCCCATATACGAAAATGTCGGGGTACGCAGGTCGCCCATGGGGCACCTGCGTCCCCCGAAAAGCGTACTCTAAAACCCCAAACCCTCCAAAAAATCAAACTAAGACTTGAAATGAAATTCTAAACGGATGAAATTGAAGAGGAGGATGTTGTGAAATACCTGAAAGAGACGGCGCTCGATTCTGACGGTCGGATTCTCCGCAAAGTCCACGGGAAGTTTCTTGTCAAAAGCCCTTTTCTCAACCTCAACAGTAAAATGGTAAAAATGACATGGTAAAAAGTCTTTTTATAGGTTTTTTGGATGAATGAATGCTAAGTTTGTTTATTTTTCACCATGAAAGGATATTTTTCAATGTATTTTTGCCCATCTTAAACAGGTATGAGTAATGTGTTGTTTTTGTGCAGGACAAAAGGACTTTAGGGTAAAATCATCATTTTTTACGAACCAAGACATCAGAGTCATCTTTTAAGCCTTTTTCTGACTCCTAAAACATGAAAAGATTGCCGAGCGTTTCTTTTACACTCGTTAAAACGGAATTAAAAGACGGTCCTCTTACAACCCTTTTCTGACCGTGAAAACACGAAAAGATTGCCGGATTTTTGTCGTTTCAAATTCGATACTGGAAATAAAACGACATGCCTCTGATCGCTTTTTACTTTTCAGGTCAAAGGCATTAATCATGAAAGTACTCCTTGGTCGCAAGATCAAGCGGTTCTCTCAGGTATTATTTTATACTTTTTCGGGCTTGGGAGACACAAATTTACGAAAAAGTTCACCTTGGAGTCTCCTTTAGTTTTTTTAGACTCTCTAAAAATGAAAAACGCCGAGTTTCTCCTATACTGGACTCGTTAAAATTTCACAGTAAAGGCCCTGTTCGATTACAAACAGGAACGGACCACTCCTTCTTAGGGTCCGAATCTAAACTAAGTTGGACTCATCCGAAGGATGAGCTTATAATCAAGCATATGTTATCCTCCTCAAGCTTGTAAAAAATAAAGAGGTACTTGCCAAAAATGGTGGGGGAAAAGAGAGAAGAATGAACCTATTTGTTATCCTTTGTTACAGAAGAACCTTATCACCACTCTTGAACACGACACGTTTCATTCACCTGGGTTGGGAAATCCTTTGCCTTAAAGTTGATCAAACCACTCTGAAAGTCTTCAATCGTTTCTGGGTATTAACTTTGGGTCAATTGTCACCAAGCCATCTGTCGTGTCGTTACGTGTTCAAGAGGTCTCTGCAAATAAACCATTCATATGCAAAATACTTGTCATCCATTTGACCATCCTTGAGTCAGTCCTTACAGCAACATTTCTTCAACTTGAACAATGATTTCGTGTTGTGGGCTTGCCTGCAACGGGTCGCTTTCTATCGACATCAGCACATTATCTAGAAAGAAGACTTAGAAATCGTCAGTACCTTGAAGTCTGCATGCATCAATGGTAGGTTTCTCGCCTTTGACGACAATTTACATCATTGAATTTCGATCAAAGGGTTCCGTGACGTGTTCGACATCAACTCATTCATTCACATTTCATGGATTGTACTCGGTACTTTGAGGACCATTGACATCACTGGTGGTTTCTCTCACACCTGTTAACGGTTTACATCATTGACCGGTAATCAAGTGGTTTCTACCATGCTCGACATCAACTCATTTATTCGCATGGATAGGATCGTACCAATTTGGGAAGTAGAAATGAAGACCCTGGATCTAGTTTCCACCATCCAGGCTGCGAGGAGTTTTGTATTCATTATATAGTAGACTAATGATAAACAGATGGCTGCGTCCATACTGTGTCTACAAAAGTCTATGATTGTGACGTATTGCAAAATCATTCTTGTATCAGAGCAGTAGTTAGAATGTTAGTTAAAGTTTTCAATCTGAGTATGGGAATGCCTACCTCAGCGATGATATCATCTTATATATGTATTTTGTGTTGAATATTTGCAGGTTCTGACCGGGTCCTCCACAAGATACTCCTTGAAATGATAAAGTACTTCACCCTTCCTAGATCATAAAAACCCTAATCTACTACAGGCTTCGCACTTTAGGGGGCAATCTGTTACACTAAAAAATGTCACCATGACTATTTGCAGTTAGTATGGCTCCATCCACTGTCATACTGTCCTCCTTGGCAAGTCTCATGCCTCTGCTCTTCATGTCAAACTTCAAGAAAGAGTGAAAGTCATTAAAAATCTATATATCTCTGGGTACGCAGTTTCTCTTAGCCTTACCTGCGTGTACGCAACCCAAGTTCACAATACCTGCATACTTGTACGCTCTGTATGTAAAGGGGTGGGTGCGTACTCCTGTAAAGTTCAAAAGGCGCAAGTTTCACTCCAAAAACGTTACTTGTGGTCATTTCTAGAGTCTTCTAGAAGCTTGTTTGACGTGTATGAAGCGCCTCCAGATGGTTCATGTATCCCTACCAAAGAGGAACTTATCCCATCAAGAGGGGAGCTATCCCATCCAAAGAGGGGCTTATCCCATTGATGGTGGACCTGAATAACTTCCTCTAGAGCACTAAAAATACAGGCATTGGGCCAAAGGGAGGAGAGGTTGAAAGCTGAACATTCCTAAGGGTAGATGCTGCTGGAATTAGGACTTCCTTGTAGAAGCTTGTGAGGAGAGATTACCATCTTTACTTGTTTCCATTAGGAGGTGGGTGAGCTGATCAGAGTAAGGGAGAACTCTTGTGGACCCTGGGAGGAGCTTGCACAACACCAAGGCTCAGGTTGTAATGGTTCCTTTTGTTACCTTTTAATACAAATTAGTCCATTCGTCTCAACAATTTGTTATTTATGAGTTGTTTCATATACTCCTTGGTCTATATGTTAAATATGCTTTATTTTATGTGATATTCAGGTGCTATTTAATCGTTTGATTGTTAGTGAATGCAGGTTTCGAAGGAAAGGAGGAGCTCATCCGGATCAACGAAGCTAGACTACTGCAACAGCGTTGGATTACAGGTAGGATCTAAACACTTGATTTCTCATATTGTAAAAGCATATTTAGGGAAGGATTGCTCTTATTTGTCTTGTTTGTCATTAGAAAGTCTTAGGCTTCTAGGAAGGCCGGTTGTGTCCGCACTAACGACTCTTTCCGCATGACATAGGTCTCACTTCCACCCAATTCGTTGGGCCATGTTACAACATCTCAAGCGAGCTACCCGAGAGTGGGACCAACCATCTGCTTCGACCATGCGAATTTCAGTAAGTCACACTCCCACCTAGGTCGCGAGGTCATGTTTTTGTGCCTCAAAAAAGTAGCCAAGAGAATGCAACTTTGGAAGAGTGGGATGGTGCGACCTTTGTAAAGTCGTAAATCACTTCACATGTCACTATTTCAGTGAAATTATCTCTTTGAAAGGTTATTTTGAAGGGAATACCTAATGGATGGTTCCACATTTCATTCTTGGCCAATCATTGGATGAATCACAGGAAATTTGGAATGACATCTTCATTGGAAACTCTTTTGATGACATTCTATGTCACACGATTTCATGCTGAGAGGTCTCCTGGAGTTATTGATGTGTCTCGTATAAAGGATGAAGAAATTAATGATAATCATAGAAGCATCTTCCGTTGGTTCCAAATCATAGGGATGAAACAATTTCATGTTGACTAGTCGACTTGTAGAGAACACTATGTGAAGAATGGGGGAATTTAATTATGTTTTCTGCTAGTGGGGAATATATCGTAGTCTGTTCAACCATGAGGTTACAATTTTCAGGAAAGATGACAACTTCAAAAAAGCATTTCAATCATTTGTTGATTTCCTTGAATCCATGGTTTTGTTACAGGTAGTTTGGGTGGATTATCGGAAGACCCTTGTGGTCTCTGATAACTTGAATATCAAATCAAATGAAGAATTGTCAAGGAAGCTTTCAAAGTGTCATTTACAAGAAGTAGGGGAACTTGTTGGATTGTTCGTTTGGGAGGATAGGGAAACATAGATATTTGATGGGTGTAATATCACGTTTATTACATCAGATTGAAATTTCCAGTAGATTGTACTCAATTAGAAAAATAGTGTCGTCAATCACTTGAACTAGAGGGACACCCACCAACTGAAACTAAGGAGACAACATCCATTGGGAATGTCTTATGCTTGTTTCCACAAGGATATTTCTATGCTAGTGGTGGTTGGGCTAGTTAAGGAAGAAGTTAGGGTTTGATTTTATATGATTAAACTCATGAAGAACAACATGGGAGATATGATACCATTGAAGGAATTACAACACCAAGGAGTGGGCTACTCCTCTATGGATTTCGTAAAAGAAAGCTATATTGGTGCATCCCCTTGAATTGAATATATTTGTACGAGTTAGAACAATGAAACCACATTCAACACTTGTCTCGTGGATGAGAGAAAGCCTATAGATGAAAATATGTTTGAGGAAGTCTAAGAGGACTCTCCAAGGCCACATGCATTGATAATACTATGGCAAAACAATTGACCACAAATGGGTCTAGATTAATTATTTACTAATGTCATTCTTTCAATTAGTTGGTTGTATTTCCATTATCATTCTTTTTTTGAAATTATGTCTGACCAATGTTATTTGCTTGCAGGTAGAGGGAAGGGAACAAATTTTGGTCTACACCAAGGGATTAAATTTTCTCATGGAGATTGCATAACTAGGGTCTCCTTGCAGCAAGGTAGATGGTCCCTTCCAAGTTCCAAGAATGAATAGTGGCAAGAAAAGAGGCTTGTCCCAAGATCGAGCATCCGTAACATTGCAACATATGGGAAACACATATTATAGGGTTTACAAGGACCTTTTACAACCTCCTCCTCTCTCTCCTTTTCCATGATGTAGATGTCACCCACCATAATGTAAGAAACTATGTAAGGCTTGATTTGAGCATGTAACAATCATTAGGCTTGAGAAGGAAGTGAGTAAGCTCAAGAGTCATGAAGGTAGCTAAAAGGTCATGAGGGAGGTCAAGGGTCACAGTAGGTGAACATTCACCTCATCTCCATAAATGTGCCCTCATGCTTCATTAGATAAGGGGACTTTAGCACTTGAGTGGACGCTAGGATTAGATTGTTTATTGATGGTTGAGCTAGAGTCACTCAACCCTTGGCAGCTATAAGATGGAGTTGTAGTGAGGCTAGGGTTTTGCATTGGGAAATGATATGAGAAGCCCATGTTCCACTATTGGGTTTTGACCAACTGTTAGTTATGTACTTGAAGTTGCAGCAACATTAATAATATGGTCTCTTTATTCGACAATGATTCCCATGCTTACTCATGGTGGTTGTGTTGGCTCTATGATACTTCACTATATTTGTGTGTGTCGTCATATACGCAATATGTTATGGAATGATTCATAGTGATTTCATGTATGTTTTTCTTTCTAATATGTGTTTACTTGTTTCTTTCCATGTTAGTGATCTATTGCGAACTATTTTGAAATTAACTTCTAGCATGTTCCCGTTTACCGTATGTCTGATTGGATTTCATCTCAATGATCCCTCTCATGGAATACCTCTTTTTATTGTTGTTGAGACATATTTGCATCTCTGTTTGTAGTTTTTCAATCTTGGGCCGATTCTTGTTTCACTGTCTGGGCATTTCACCCTTGTCCCCATTCCGACACCTTATGATTTGATAGCCAAGAGCAGAAGCATTTATGGTGGTAGTCGGGCCCACATACCAGATGGGGCTTGTTGAAAATAGCAACAAGAAATGCTAAATATAGAAGTTCTAAAATAGCACTGCCATAAATAACATTTCGGGATACCTTCCTATTTTAGTTAGTCCCTGAACTAAAATAGAGAAGTAAAATTCGAATTTGATCTTAGCAGTTGTTTGTAAAATAATTAATTAATTCATCTTGAGTTAATTAGTTGGAGAAAATCAAACATGAAGTCTATGTGAGGACATGCAACAATTATCCCATTGATTGAGGAATTTATCCCTTAGTTAAAGAGATAAGGATGAGTTGTAATTTGAGTTGTAATTAGTTAGCTCAGTTAACCGAGTTAAGTCCAGTTAGATTTGTTCAAATAGTTTGTTGAACTAATTGTGAGTTTAGTTAGTTAATGCACACATGCATGTAACTGATGCACTTCAGATAACTGAATATTCTCTCATAAATAACGCATGCATGTCAGTTCAGATAGAGACCCAGTTGAGATCAGATGATGGGATAGTGTACTATCAGTTGCAGAAATATTCCATGGAGGATATCTCTTGCATGCAGAAGAAATTCTTTCCTTGGAGATTGTGCAGTTACTTTTGGGTTTGGTGAGTGTGTGATGAGGCCAATTCACACAGGTGGCAGCATTGGACCCCAAGGAAAACTGCAAGGAAATAGGAGGCTTGGAGGGCTGAGGGAAGGCATATCTTATGTCTATTCAATCTGTGAGCTGTATTGTTTCATTGTAGAGAGAGCAGGATAGGTTGTGAGCTAATTCTTTGTGTAATATGAACATATTTCCACTTGTATGATAATATAAAGATCGAGGTTTTTAGCTGAGGCTTTCCCCAGAGTATTCTTTTGCGTTCATGTGTGATTCATTTTTCGTTCTCAGTTATATGTGTTCTATTTGATCTTGCTCATATTTGATTAAGCTTTCACAAGTTTGTTGTAGAAGTATATCTTATATTTTGTTTTAGTATATTGCATAATCTGTTGATCTACAGTGGGAAATTCTACATGGTATCGGAGCAAAGGTGATCAAAGGAGAGAACTATATACAATAAGGGAGAAGTTTGAAGTTTGAGGTTCCTAAATATAGAAATCGAGTTCTTATCACATCTCAATTTCACCAATGGCGTTCAACGGTTTAAGACTCGAGTATGCCCTTGATGGTAGCTCAAATTATATAGCCTAGAAGGATCACATGGAAGAAGTATTACAGGACAATGGTCTAAAGGAATTCATTGATCAAGAAGTCCCCAAGTCGGTAGCAACTAATGCTACAGAATTGGCAGAATGGAAGAAATGTGTGGCTAGAACAAGGAGAATCCTTCTAGAGGGAGTTCGAGACCACATAGTCTCGAGTCTCCATGGGAAGGAGGCACCATTTTCAATGTGGAAAACATTGAAAGATCTATATCAGAATAACAGTGATTAGAGGAAGCTCGCACTGAAAGACAAGCTTCAGAAAATCAAGTGTGAAAAGAGCGACAGGATATCTACGTATCTGAACAAGCTCACCACCTGCAGGGATGAGCTTGGAAGTGTAGGGATCATGGTAGCCAATGATGACATGGTGAGTCTTGCACTCCTCGGTCTTCCTAAGAGCTGGCATAGCTACCAAGACTCAGTTAATGGAAGAGAAAAACTGCCAGATTGGGAACGACTTTGGCCAGATCTGATGCAGGAGGAGATAAGAAGAAGCACCAAAGATGGATCCTCATCAAAGCAAGATGGTGAGGAAAATCTAGCCTTAGCGAGTAAGGCGAGGAAAGGGGAAGGGAAGGCATCCCATCCCAAATCTAGTTCTTCCCATGGTGGGAAGAAGTTTGACAAATTGAAAGTGCGATGCTTTCATTGTCATGAAGTGGGCCGTTATGCTACGAATTGTCCATCGAAGAAATCCAGAAAGGGATCCTTGAAGGGATCTGATGGTGAAGGACTATCCTCACAGTTTGAGTTGGATTTCTCTCTCATCGCATGCATGGTTTCATCCATGGTGGGATGTGTGTGGCACCTGGACAGTGGAGCTTTAGTCCACATGTCAGGTGACAAGAATATTTTTAGTACCTTGGAGGAGAAGGATATCTAGATGCGAATCGAGATGGGCGATGATGGAAAGTACTGCGTTTTAGGTGAAGGTACGGTTGTGTTTCAAAGGGAGCATGGAGCTCCTCTCACCCTGACTGATGTAAAGTATGTACCAGGTCTGAAGAAGAATCTTGTGTCCATTGCTATGCTAGAAGATAAAGGTTCTGATGTAGTCTTTAGTAAAGGAAAGGTATTCCTGAGGCATATCGACATTGGACAGACCAAGCAAATCGGGATTCAAGTAAAGAATCTCTACAAGATGGAGGTAGATAATTGTGCTGCATTGAGTTCCAAAGTTGAGATGGTGCAAAGCCAAGATGTTGGTGAGCTATGGAATAGAAGATTGGGTCACTTGCACCATGGAGCCCTGAAGATCATGCAACAAATTTCTACTAGACTTCCCAAGGGAAAACTGGAGCAGAGGGATACATGCAAAGGTTGTACCTTGGGTAAGTATGCAAAATATTCCTTTCTAGATCAAGACAGTAGAGCTGGAGAAATCTTGGAGCGAGTTCACTTAGATGTTTGTGGACCATTCTCTACAACCTACACAGCTAAACAAAGGTATTATGTTATTTTTATTGATGATTTTTCTCATAGATGCTGGATCTACTTTATGCAAAAGAAGGATCAAACCTTCTTGAGGTTTTGTGAGTTTAAAGCCTTGATAGAGAAAGAATCTAGAAAGAAAATAAAAGCCTTGCGTAGCGACAATGGTGGAGAGTATGTCTCCCAACAGTTTAAGGACTTCTACGCTGCAGAAGGAATTAAACGGGAGTTGACAACACCCCATAACCCACAGCATAATGGGGTGGCCGAAAGGAAGAACATATCGATTGTGGGAGCAGATCGAGTGATGTTGCATGACCAAAGCCTACCACTCCATTTGTGGGTTGAGGCATGCAATATAGTAGTATACTTGCAGAATAGAAGCCCACACCATATACTGGGAATGAAGACACCTATGGAGGCCTTTCCGGGAAGCGACCAGATGTGAGTCACTTTTGAATCTTTGGTTCATCGGTTTACTGCCATGTGACCAAAGATGCCTGGAAGAAGCTAGATCCAACAACTGAGTTGGGAATACTTGTGGGATACATGGATACACCCCACAACTATCAGGTGTTCCTGCCTACCAGTCAGAGGACAGTGGTACGCATAGATCTGAAGTTCGATGAGCAGATAGCCATGCGAGTATCACTTGAGAGGGAGCTCAAGTTGTATGCAGATGAGGAACTTTCAGTTCCTAAGGAGGAGGAGCCTCAGATTGATGCAGAGCAGCCGCTTGTAGAGGATTCGGGAGTGGAGACATCCACTCATGCTGAAACTTCCACAGATGGGCGGGAACGCTCAAGGGAAGCTGCCAGGTTGATGTTGGATGCGTGGGAGAATGTGGGACAACCATTTTCTCAGCGCAGATAGAGGAGGTCGCCCGAGAGGTACACTGGTTACATGGCCCTGGTTGGGGAGTCTGTACAGTCCGAACCTTCTTCATTCAAGGAGGCAGTGCAGCAACCAGTCTGGGTTGATGCAATGGTAGAGGAGTATGACTCTGTTGTTCAAAACAGTGTGTGGGATTTTGTACCAAGACCTCAGGACAAGTCAGTGGTTAGTTCTAGATGGCTTTATAAGGTAAAGAAGGTAGCTGGTGGCAGTGTTGAGAAACATAAGGAAAGGTTTGTTGCCCGTGGTTTCTCACAGGTCGAGGAGATTGACTACGATGAGACCTTTGCTCCTGTAGAAAGGTACTCATCTATCAGATCGATGTTGGCACTAACAGCTCAGATGGGTTGGAAGATCCATCAGATGGCATGAAGACAACATTCCTCAATGGAAAGATTGAGGAGGAGGTGTACATTGAGTAGCCAGAGGGTTTCGAGACCTTCGATCATGAGTCGCATGTGTGCCAACTCAAGAGGGCTTTGTTTGGGCTGAAGCAAGCACCCAGTGCTTGGTACACCAGGATTGACAACTATTTCACTGGGTTGTGCTTCACCAAGAGTGAAGTAGATGGGAACCTTTACCACATCATGGTAGAAGGTAGGCCATTGATCATTGTTCTTTATGTTGATGATATGATTTTGACAAGTGATGATCAACTGATACAGTCTTGCAAGGAGGACCTTGCAAGAGAGCTTGAAATGAAAGACATGGGTCTTATGCACTAATTTCTAGGCATGGATGTGTGGCAGAAATATGAAGAAGTTTTTGTGTCTCAAGGCAAGTATGCCAATGAGATACTCAGGCGCTTTCACATGGAGAAGTGCAAGCCCATGCAGATTCCTCTAGCCGGGAACTGGAGGAAGGAGGATGCTACTTCAGGTGAGGTAGTAGCTGCTACTGTTTATCTGTAGCTTGTGGGTTCACTTATGTGTCTAGTGAACACATGACCAGACTTATGCTTTGTGGTGAACCAGTTGAGTCAAGCTATGGTTTAGCCTACCAAGCTATTTTAGAAGGTAGTGAAGCATGTGCTGAGATACCTCAGAGGCACATTTCAGTTTGGATTGTGGTACAAAAGAATAGAGGGAGTGAAGCTTCAGGGCTTCACAGATGCAGATTGGGCTAGGAGTCCTTCAGACTGGAAAAGCACTTATGGAGGAATCTTCAACCTTGGTTCAGCTACAGTTTCCTGGTACAGTAGGAAACAGAGGTCAGTTTCACTTAGCTCAGCAGAGGATGAATACACGGCTTCTAGTCAGGCTGCATGTGAGGCCATTTGGATGCGGAAGATTCTAGTGGGATTGTTTGGTCAGAGGATGGATACAACTGTGATCTACTGCGATAATCAGAGTTGTATCATACTCTTTGAGAATCCAGTTTTTCATGATAGGTCCAAGAACATTGATATTTGGTATCACCATCTTGGAGACTGTGTGGTCAAGAGGATCATGTTGTTGCTGTATGTTTCGACTGAGGAACAGGATGCAGATATTTTGACTAAGGCATTGTCAAAATGCAAGTTCGAGTTCCATAGAGACAGGATTGGGGTTACTGATAATCCCTTTCTTGTTGAGAGGGAGTGTTGAAAATAGCAACAAGAAATGATAAATATAAAAGTGCTAAAAATATCACTGCCATAAATAGAATTTCGAGATACCTTCCTATTTTAGTTAGTCCCTGAACTAAAATAGAGAAGTAAAATTTGAATTTGATCTTAGCCGCTGTTTGTAAAATAATTAATTCATTCATCTTGAGTTAATTAGTTGGAGAAAATCAAACATGAAGTCTATGTGAGGACATGCAACAATTATCCCATTGATTGAGGAAATTATCCCTTAGTTAAAGAGATAAGGATGAGTTGTAATTTGAGTTGTAATTAGTTAGCTCAGTTAACTGAGTTAAGTCTAGTTAGATTAGTGCAAATAGTTTGTTGAACTAATTGTGAGTTCAGTTAGTTAATGCATGCAAGCATGTAACTGCTACACTTCACATAACTAAATATTCTCTCATAAATAACTCATGCATGTTAGTTCAGACAGAGACCCAGTTGAGATCAGATGATGGGACAATGTACTATCAGTTGCAGGAATATTCCATGGAGGATATCTCTGTTATAGCTCCAAATCTCACTCTTATGGTTTGTGATGCTGCACTCATGGCCTAGGGCAACCCCTCCTTCCAGACCTGGTCCAAAAATTTAAAAAACACTGTTTTATTCCCTATACGCGACATTGCCCTGAGTTAAACGCGTGTACACGCGGGTCTGTGTATACCCAACCCGCGTGTATGTATTAAAACACTTAAAAAATATATATAATTCCTTATTTTCGGGAGGAGATCGCGGGTTTTACCTGCTGATCACCTGTTAGTGCCCGTGGCCCAACTGTTCCCAACCAACTCCTAACTAAAAAACTACTTTGGAGATGGTATAAAAAGACATCAAAGGGAAGGCCTGAGGGAGAGAGAAGAGAGAAATATTATTATGCTGAGATTTTCCCCTTAGACCAGGTCTGAAGTCCTTGGTGCTTTCTGCACTTCCCCCATTTTGCATAGGAAACCCTTGTTTCCATGTGTATTGGTGATCATTCATCCTTTATGTCATCATTGAGTAAGACTTGGAAGGAGCTCTTGTTGGAGGCTTGAGGCTGGAACGAATCCGGGAGGAAGCTTTCCTTGGAGCCTGCTGAAGGTGTTCAGGTGATATCTTTTCGTTATATGTACTTTATTTGCCTTGATATATAAAGAAACACGTCTTTGTTCCCGAAACAATCTTTCTTTATGCTTTTGAGATTCTTGTTTTGAATTCTTATGCAAGTGGTTACTTAAAGATTTTTATAACTAACTTTATAGCATAAAGATGGTTTATACATAAGTATTTGTACATGTACTATTGTGTTCTTTGATTTGTTTGTCTTGCAGGTCAAAGGAAAAAGAAGGGAACTCCAAGAAGGGTTTGGACCCTAAAGGCCTTCTCGAACGTAGGACCTTAGGTACGTACCCTTAACATTAGAATTTGCTTGAAGTAAAGATAATGGTTGTATGTGTGTTTCTTTGAATAAGCAATTTTCAGTCTGGTAGAGTCTTAGCCCAAAGGACCCTAGGGGTATTTTCCCTTCAACCAGAATTGGCGACTCCGCTGGGGACAACACTCTTGTTGTTCCTAGTTTGGGTAGTCTTCAAGCCAATCAAGGCTCAGCCCCTCTGTTTGTTGGCTCTGACTGTCTGATCTGTTCTTGAACTCCAAGCTTTTCCAGTTTTTTCAGTCTGTGTTTTTTATTTTTCTTGAAAGACTTCAGATACGCTCTTTTTCTGGATTACAGAAGCGTATATACGCAAGTTGCACTAAGTGAACCCGCGTATACGCAGGTTTCCTTAGTTACAGTCGCGTGTACACGCATTCTGCACATAATTGCAGGCGCGTATATTACATAATTTTCAAGATTTATAAATTTTCTTTTTGCTGAATGTTTGTCTGGTGGTTTGGGTCAGTTTGAAGCAGTCATTTTCCAGTGACAGTTCTCTGTTTAACAGGGGGCATCTTGTTCTGAACTCTCTCTAGTCATAAGGAGTATTAGTCTTGTTTTCGTTGATTGCAAGCGTCATTGATTTTTGACACACAAGATTTCTGTTTAAGAATCTTGATTGCTCTGTTTCGGCAGAGTAGGAAGATTGGGTTCAATCTTTGTGTCCATTTTGCTTTCATGACACTTTTGTTTGCTTAACGAAATCATTTTTGTGACCATTTGCTCCTTCGTTTCGGGAAAGTTGTTTGTTACCATTTTCTTGAAACTTGTCTTTTGATCTTTTGGACTTTCATTGCTGCTTTTGATTGTCAAAAGCGATTTCAAACACATTTTATTTTTGTTGAGTTTTCATCATTTGAAAGGTGTCAATTCACAAAAGTGTTTGGTTGCTTATTTATCAATCATTGGTGTCAGTATTGTTGAGAGCTTTCCTTTGAAAAAGACTTTTTGGTTTGATTGAAAGAAAATCTTTTGAAAGTTTTGAGTTTCGCTTTCCTAAACTTGCTTTTCATTTGAATTCCTTTTTGCGAAGTGAAAGTGCTTTGTTTTTTATCTTAGAACTTGTTTTTATTGTTTGGACGAAATAATTGGTAACACATCATCTTCTATCTAAGCATTTTAGTGGCAAGACAAAATTTGGTAAAGCATCAACTTTCCTTCTTTGTTTTTATAAGTAGTCTTTAAATCTTACATCCACATATAGTTCTTGCATTAGGATAGATTTGCATCTCTTTTTAGGCATATTTAGTTTTGTTAGTTTTTGTGAGTGTGGAGTCTGAAAAGAAAAAGAAAATTTGTTTATATTAGAAGTACCTTTGAACCTCATAGAAATTGCTCTTCATCGAAAACAAAAAGTGCATGTGCATGTAGCTAAGTTTTATTAATTTCTTTTGCGTCCATAAAAACACCACGAGTTTCATCTCCATTACCTTGTGACTTAAAGAACAGCCTAATAAAATCAAGCGCTAAATTAAAATCCACTAGAACTTTTTTGTTTTAGTCAGTTACACCAACAAGTTTAGGATTTTAGGGCCTTGGATTAGGCGAGTGGAGAGTTAACTCTCCAAGGCCACATAAAACGTCAAACATAAGAGTCTGATTAACGAGAGTAAATCCAATAGCGTTAGGAAGACCAGGAAAGCTCTGGATCTGGGAGTTAAGCACGAGGGTCTGTGAAGACAGGGAAGAGAGATACCCCCTCTCCTACTTGTCTGAACTTACCTCACGACTGTTCCGCCTG
This sequence comes from Pinus tabuliformis, assembly GCA_031772625.1. Taxonomy (NCBI): domain Eukaryota; kingdom Viridiplantae; phylum Streptophyta; class Pinopsida; order Pinales; family Pinaceae; genus Pinus; species Pinus tabuliformis. The sequence goes on from CM062820.1 coordinate 1,546,024,672, forward strand.
GCTTCTGCGACGAGTTGGTACCCATAGTTGCCTCTCCTAGGGATCTGCATAGGTGGCTGCGGAGGGGAATCCCGTGGCACCTGAGGTCGACGTTGTATCACTCTCGACAGTACTACTGGAGGGCACCCTTGCGAAGCTTGGGGGCTTGCACCAGCGCAGGCTGTTGTTAGGAGGTCAGCGTAACTTCCTCTGATACCTTCGCTGATAGGACTGGGCCCTCATCATCCCAGACTATCTTCGGAAGGCCCTTTGATTCACTTTCTCGTATTTTGGTGTCCGGTCCTAATCACCCGGAGCGGAAATACGTGGAAGTTGTTTGACTGGCTGTATCTTTAGGGACTTTGTAGTGTGTGCTCTGTGCTCCTAGTTAGCCTAGCTTTTGATTTTTTGAGTCTTTAGTTAGATCATAATAAAAAATTCAAAGTGGCTGACCGGTCTCCAAGACGGTCTCGAAGACTTCGTGGTCTCTCGCCACCTAGTTTAGAGCCTTCTCCTAGAAGGCGCAGAGGGGATACTACCGGTGGGGTCTGTCCCACGCCGGTTGACGCATCGGGGATTGATCCTCCTCTCGGGGATATTAACGGCCAAGCAAGGCCTGGTACTTCTGAGCAAGAGAGGGACACTCCAGTCCTTTCTCGATTTCGCTTTCAAGCAGAGAATAACGTAGAGGTAGTAGAACTTTCAGAATCATTAGTGGTTCCAAATTCTCCTCTACCATTTAGTCATCCAGACGTATTGCAATACGTTGGGACTCCGTCACATAGACCGGCAAGTCCAGGTTACGCTACGCGCTTACCATTTATGATCACTACTGGAAGCATGGCTTCTACAAGTGCTGCGACTATGCAAACACCAACATCGGTGCAAGGGGGAGGAACCATTTCCATCCCCTCCGCTTCCTTGTTCGGATCTTTTGCTAGCACGTCTTTAATTGGGTCTACCTCCATTCCGTCCACGAGTGGAAATTCCCAAACCAATGCTTTTAGTACTAGTTCCTTCCTTTTTGGCACCCAATCACAGGGTATTCCATCGGTTCTGTTTAGTGCCGCTACGTCCATGATGGGCGGATCGGCTTCATTCCAGGGTTTTCCTTTCGGAAGTCGTCATATACCACATTCCAACCCGACGGTAGGATCCATGCCTTTTTCTTCAGTAGGACAAAGCAGCAATCCTTTCCAAGGTTGGAATAACCCTGGGGTTAGTAGCGTAGGAACTGCGAATCCATTTATCGGCCAACAAGGAAGTAGGCCGTATTCCACGGTTAGCATGTTTCAAAGTATTCCTCCCCCTGCCTCGGCTTGGAACCCATATCAGGGGTTATCAACTCCTTACCATTCTTTAGGAGGAAACTTTACAGGCTATGGAGGTTATACGGCAGGAGTTGGTCAAACTCTGAATTTTGCTGGACCACAAGGCTTGCCTTTTGGTTCAGCTGGTTCTACTGGTCACTTCGGGTGCCTGGTGCCTCCCAAATTCCAGGACAATCTTTCCAGAACTTAGGGAGTTCTGCCCAGTCTGGGTGGAATCCCCTAGGTCCTCCTAGGCTTCCGTTTCTGGCAACGTTAAACTTGCCAGATCTCACTAAGCTAACGAATGACCCTATCAGATACAATCCGGCCTGGCCTCCGGTCCCAACCAAACTCCCTTCGGATATACCAAAATTCGAAGGGAAAAGTGGTGAAGATCCGGGCGATCATGTAACCACATTCCATTTGTGGTGCTCATCCAACTCCCTCATCGAGGATTCGATTAGGTTGAGACTCTTTCAGCGCACCTTGACTGGTAATGCGGCAAAATGGTATATAGAGTTGCCAGGGGGCAGCTTTACATCGTTCGCTGACTTAGCCAATATCTTCTTAAATCACTTCCAGTTGCCTGTCCGCTATGATGCCGGAACTGAACTTCTGGCCACCTTTCGTCAGGATAAGGCAACCCACATTTCTGATCACATTCAGGAATGGAGACGGAGAAAGAGGCTCATTAAAGCCGAAATCCCTCCGGAGTACCGTCTAGAGTGGTTTTTGAAGTCTTTGCAACCCGAGATCTCCAAGGATGTCTCCATGTCTGGGGTCTATTCTGAGGAGCAAGCCATTTTCAGGGCCCAGCAGTTAGAACTGATTTACTCTCAATCTGGGATCCTCCAAAAGTACTTGCCAGATGCTGCTGGATCTAAGGTTGATTTAGCTAAGCCAAAGCCAGGTCCGCACGCGGATGGTATCGTTGGGTCAGTAGACTCGACTACAGTGAACTTGTTGAATCAATTGCAGCAGTTGTCATTACAAACTGCTTCTAACAACCAAGTCACATTGTCTAATCCTCCCGCTTCCCAAAATTCTTCTATTAACGCTGTCCAATCCGATAACCCAAAGGAAATCAAAATTCCAATGGGAAAAAGAAAGGACGTGGTAAGAAGAAGAACTCGGATGGGAAGCCCGATGCAAATAAATCCGGCAACAACGCTGGTGGTGGTAAAGGTGAGTCGAGAAAGAAAGTTAAGTTCCCTTGCAAGTTATGCAGCGCGGACCATCTAACTCATCTCTGCCCTAGAATTGAAGACACTCAGCGCTTGTTAGGACAGCAAGGGACTTCTAGTTCGCAAGCTGTGTTAACTAACCCGTTTCCCCAAGGGCAACAACTTCTTGCTGGCGCGAATTCGAATCCTAGGACCTCCTCAGGGGGCAACCAGGAAGGGGAAAAAGCATCAAATGTTTTTATGATGGGTTCAAATGTCCATGTGACTACTCGGTCACGTGATTATGGTGAAGCTGAAACATCTAAGGATAAAACTGTTCTCGGAGGTAGTGACCTTCATATTGAGTGACCTCTTGTTGAGACTATACCTAGGATACCGAAAGGTTCCGCCAAATGCGCGACGATTAACCCTAATGCTAGGGCCGCCCAAAATTACTCCATTGTGGAGGATTTGGCTCAAAGCCCATGTGCTATGTCCGCTTTGGAGGTTCTCCAGTCGTGTCCGTCTCAGAGAAGTGCTTTACTCTCCGCAATTGGAGCAGTCGATCCAGCTAATTCTTTAATGCTCTCTTTTGACATGTCAAATGTCAAAAAGGGACACCCTCATCATACGGCTTTTCAGATAAAATCTACATACCGGAAAATCAATATTTTTCACACCGTTATAGATGAGGGAGCTTCCACATGTGTCATGTCCATGTCATGTTGGAAGGCTATTGGTTCACCTTCGGCTGTCCCTTCACCAACCGTCTTAACTGCATTTGATGGCCATTCTCACAAGCCGCATGGGATTATCCCGGCCTTTCCTATATGTGTTGGAGGAAAGGTCGTTAATATCGAAGTTGAAGTCGTAGATGCTAACCTAGACTATAATCTCCTATTAGGAAGGAACTGGGTGTACGAGATGGAAGCCGTCGTGTCAACTCTGTTTCGTGTCATTTGCTTTCCTCATGAGGGGAAAATCGTTAAGGTTGATCAATTAGTTAGTTCAGATAGAGACCCAGTTGAGATCAGATGATGGGACAATGTACTATCAGTTGCAGGAATATTCCATGGAGGATATCTCTTGCATGCAGAAGGAATTATTTCCTTGGAGATTGCGCAGTTACTTTTGGGTTTGGTAAGTGTGTGATGAGGCCAATTCACACAAGTGGCAGAATTGGACCCCAAGGAAAACTGCGCAAGGAAATAGGAGGCTTGGAGGGCTGAGGGAAGGCATATCTTGTGTCTATTCAGTCTGTGAGCTGTATTGTTCGATTGCAGAGAGAGAAGGATAGCTTGTGAGCTGATTCTTTGTGTAATCTGAACATATTTCCACTTGTATGATAATACAGAGATCGGGATTTTTAGTTGAGGCTTTCCCCAGAGTATTCTTCTGTGTTCATGTGTGATTGCTTTCTCATTCTCAGTTATATGTGTTCTATTTGATCTTGCTCATATTCGATTAAGCTTCTGCAAGTTTGTTGTAGAAGTAGGTCTTGTATTTTGCTTTAGTATATTGCATAATTTGTTGATCTACAGTGGGAAATTCTAAAGGGCTCCTATCCCAACAATGTGAGGTCTGTTAGCCTCCTATACCAATAGGTGTTCATTTCTCATGATTGACAGTGGAAGTGCCAAAAAATTTTCATCTTCCATGGTACTAAGGTTCCATTTTTGTGAAAGAAACAAATAGTTAAAAAATGTAAAGAGGGTATGCCTTAAAAGAATAATCAAAAGGCAAGAAAATGAACTGGTCAAAAGAAAAAATAAAAGAAATGAACCCCAAATAAAGACCATGAAAGTGGCTAAGCCCAAATGCCACTGCTACCTTGATGGGTGGTCCAACAGCTCAAGCTGGGCCTTACCATGTTTTAAATTGCATGTTTTAGACTAGAGAGGAAGTACCTGCTCAAACAGTTCAAGCTTGACAGATGACTAGGTGGATAGAGAAAGGAAGGAGCCCAACTGCTTAATCTGGGCCCTTGGAAGTCATAAGGGTAGACTTAAATAGGAGGACAGCAAAAAGAAAAGAGAATTATCAGGGTTTGCAAGGCTAAGTGCACCCATCCAATGGAAGAAATAATGTTAGGCATATTAGGTAGGGTAGGCAGATGAAGGTTGCAGAAAACAAGATCTAAGCATATGACATGAGAAAAATCACATCTGATCTCACCAGTAGGAGAAAGGCAAGAGCAATGGCCTATTTGGAAAACTACCAAACCATCACTAACTTCCCTCATCCCCTTCAGAAGTTTCTGACTAACATCCCCTTGAGCACTGCAGGATCTGCCTAAACAGTCCTCCTTACATTTCTCATTTGTAAACTTCATGTCAAGTTGTGACCTCTCTCTCTGAAAAGAAGCCACATTTCCTGTGTAAAATCATTCTTCACTCCCATCTGCTTCTAAATCTAAGTTTACTCATTAAACTTAACTCTCTATTCCATTCTCACATCCCCAATCCATATTAATTTCTAATTTTAATATATAAATCCCTAAGTGCTACCCCTCCCCCTACTATTATAGCATTCTATGCAAAGAACCCAAATTATATAAATATCCCCCCCCCTTTTTAGCATTATAGCTAATTAGCATTTTCATGGGAGACATTAGTCCATCAGGGACTATAGTCAACCCTTACTTTGGAATTACTCTAACCCCTGGTTAGATTAATAGCCTACACTAAACCCTCACCTACCATTTTCCCGAAAAAACCTATGAAACCCCCCCCCCTGCTCAAACCTTATGTTTAAATTTTGTTCGACCCCGACACATTAACCCTTATGCATTTGAAACCCATTAAAACCCCCATAACCAAAGTTTTGAACCCGCCATATTAAATATTATTTAATTGTTTGGCGGGTCCCCACCCAAACTTGCACGCTGGGTCGGGGCGCCCGCCAGCCGATGATCTTCCGCTGCCCCCAATCCAAAGGTGGGCGTTCAATTTGAGTCCTGGACCTGCCGTGGTTTAGCATCCGGGGAGCGGGTGGTTTTGCTCCCGTACGCTGGACGCGTGGCGGCCACCGGGGTTGTTCGGAGCCCCTCCCCCCAATACCACCCTTCCCCAATGGCGGTGCGGGGAAACCGGAAACCGCCCTCCCGCAATCCGCCTCCCCTGTCGCGTCACTCCTGCGTCATGATGATGTCAAACCCAAAGCCCCCGCCACGTCGCCCTCCACGCCATCTTGCCGCCCCCACGTCCCTCCACCGTGTCTCGCCACGCTGGCTTCCAACTCAGCACCCACGTCATCATCCGTACCCGGGCCCAGCTGATGATGTCATGTTGATGTCATCGCGAAAAAGCGCCAAAACCCATATGTGCCTAATTTGTCGTTATAAACACGCAATTGAACCGTTTTTTGTCATTTTCGCTGGAAAAGAGAGGGAGCCGTTCTACTCGTTTACTCCAAAAATTGCCTCCACACTACGAATTCAAAGCTTGGGACACCGCCACTTTCCAATTCAGCTACATTCTTCATCCATTGCTCAACTCGGTAGCTCTCAGCGCTAATTATCCAGGTATTTGCCAAAATTTACCCATTTTCCCGTGTTCTTGCCATTTCTCTGCAAAATTCTCCACTAATTACCTGGTAATTCCTGAATTAAATGTTGTCATTGAGTACATGCTGGCCCAAAATAATCCACATTGTCCCCTTGTCCAAAATTCACTGTTGAACAATCATTTTCAGCCTTAATTTGCAATTTACCCTCCAACTGCCCGGCATTTTCCCTTTTGCCGAGCATATAATTGAAGAACTGCATTTCACCAGCTTATAGTCCTGCCCCCCCTCTGCAATTCATCCTCACTGTCCATAATCCTTGTGAATTTACCAGAGCAAATCAGAGGCAAGTCTTCTTATTCTACTTACTCCTCTTTTGAAGATATATCTGGCATCATCTGCATTCAGTCTGCCACCTGACTTCTAAAAAGCCTTACAAGCTATTACATTCACACTGTTACACTCAGAAACTGCATTCTAAAGATAACACCTGAAGGCTATACAATGGCTGCACCCACAGCTCTCAGTGTTGCCCCCATGAATCCACCTAACAAAGAGCTTGAGGCCATGCCTCTTGCTGACAGAGATTACCTCATCCAAGACCTTGTGGGTGACAGGAACCATTTACAGACCTTCCGGGAATTGAGGGACAACTATTTGAGCAACAATGACACATATGGGATATGGGAATCCAATCTGCCTCACTATTTTCTCCCATCTGTTAACATTTTTCCAAAAATCATCCGCTTATGTGCTGAGAATTATGATCCAAATCACAGAGTTGTCAAGTCTCCATCTGGGAGCATACTCTTCCACATCAATCCTGACTCCATCAACCAGATGCTCAACTTCAAGCAAACTCAGCTGTTGTTTCCCTTCTCCATGAACTATCTACTGGATACAGGTGCCAAGCTTTCCACTGCTGACATTGAGAAGATCACCAAGACATTTATGAGAGCTGACCGCCAGCCCACAGGGCCACCTCCTTTCTTGCATGTCCATTTTACTGATGTAGGCCAACTTCTGGTTGACATGATTTCCTATGTGTTGGGCTATAAAACCAGTGAGCACGTTGATGAGACAGTGCTGGTGTTATTAGCTGCTTACAGCCCAGGCCAACCTCCTCCTTACAAATATAACTTTGCTAAATTCATAGCCAACAAAATACATGACCAACTCTTCAAAGTGGACAGGGATGGTATATTCAAATATTCATCATATATCTACCACTTGTTCATGTATTATCAATCCGAGGCCTTTCAATGCCCTATCAAGAAGCTGGATTCTAGGGGAGAAAGAAGGTCTATCATCTTCTGGTCATCAGTTTTCCACCAAGTCCAAGATTCACCATATTCATACTGTGAATTTATTGACCAATTTGTCTACTCGGTCTCTTGCCTATTGATGAGATCCCCTCCTCCCAGATTGTCATTTGAAATCCAAAAAACTCTGCAGCTGTCCAAAAATTATAAAATAGGTGATTGGTACCTATACCAAAATCATACAGTCATCAGAATTTATGGCTGCGAGCTCTGTCCATATAGGCTCCCAAGATATGTACCAATGAGACTGTTCGCCTTGGAGTACTATAGGCAGCTTATTAACTCTGACCTGACCCACTTTCATAGTGCCAAGAAGAAAGCCCACCTCAAGTTCAAACACCACCTGGGCCCCTTTATCATGAACAACAAAGAGGGATGGCAAGAGGCTGAGCAAATCCTCAAAGATAAATACAAGTTATCAAGAAGCTTCTGGTGGGTCCCTTATGACCCTGAAGGCTTCATCAGTGCTAGAAGAGTCAAGTACAGGCTGCTAGGCTATGAGCACTGTAAAATTCCAAAAATTGAGTAGTATGCCAATCAGAAAGAATGGTTGCAAGACACATTAATTGAGGAACTAACTCAAGAAGAAATAATGCAAAGAAATGTCAAGGATTTGGAAAAAACTCTTGACTTAGATTCTGTGCAGCAGGTAATTTTCAAGCAGCCGCATCCCATTGAAGAAGGAACCTCAACTACTACAACTGCACCAGCCACCCAGGCACCATCTACAGCAGCACCAGGCACAGATAAGGGCAAGGGAATAATGGGTGCTGAAGAAGAGATAGTAAAAGAAAAGCCTGCCTCCTCAATTGGGCAGAAACAAGAGCAAACCCCTCCACCACAAATAGAACCACCAACAGTGCCCGCATTGCAGACCCCTGCACATGAGGAAAGGGGCAAGAAACGGGACCGAGAAGAGTCCACACCTGCTAGTGGATCCTCCCAGCTACCTGAAGCCAAGAGACAAAAGGTTGACTCCCCGGTCATAGAAGAAATCAGCGAGGAAATCCTTGAGAGCCCAAGGAAAGAAAGAGGAGACAGTAAGCAAACAGCTACAAGCTCTTTTCAACAAGAGCAAGGAGTACAGCTTGGCATGGAGGTGTCCTCCTCCACTCAGCAGAGCAAGAAGCCTTCAAGCACCAAGGCTTCCTTCAAAGAGATAAAGGCACAAAATGAGCTGTTGAGAGTGGAGGTATACAAGCAATTCCTCAAAGCAACACCAACTAAACAAGAGAGGTTGATGTCAGTGTATGATATACAAGAGGAAAAGATAATCCTCAGCCACTTCAAACCCAAGGTACCGCAGCCTCACTCAGCTGCAGATTTTGTAAAAACAAAACTGGAAGTCATGGCAAAGGATATTCACCCCATGGACCAGATAGAACTGCACAAGCAAACGAGGGAAATGGTCTATGCCACCTTGGTAGACAGGGCCACAATGGCCCATGAATTGAAAGAATCACTGAAGAACACCAACATTCAGCTAGATTTCGAGAGAATGTCCTCCACGGCCAAGGACAACAGGATTAAAACACTGGAGGACATCATTGTGGACCTAGGACATGATCCTAAGGATCCAAAGGGTGTGAGGGCCCTCATGAAAAAGAAAGAAGATGATATTGATGCATTGAAGAAAAGACTGAAATTGCTTCCCACTGAGCACCCTCAAATAGCAGAATTGCAAAAGGAAAAGGAGTCTGAAGATCAACTCGATCTAATAATGCAGTTGAATCAAAGAGTTATTGATCTGGAGAAGGAGCTAGAAGGGGCACTGCAAGACAAACAGGGAGAATCAACCTCCCAACCTCCTCAAACTACCTCAACCACTGCCACAACTACAGAGGCAGCAGTAACCCCTGCAACAACTATAGCAACAACGGAAGCAGCAACAGCAACAACAACAGCTCCTGAGTCCAGCTTAAACATGGATGAATTGACAAAGGTTATCAAAGAGCTGGAGCTTCAGGCGACCGAGATCAGGCAAGCCAAGGAAAAATTGGCAGAACTGGAGGCTAAATATGACAAATCAAAGATGACTGTAGCATAGCAGACTAGAGAAATTAAGGCCCTCAAAGACAAAATAAAGGTCTTAGAGAAAGAGCTCAAACTTGAAAATACTCTGGCAGAAATAAAGAGGATCTTGTGGGCCCGGATTGACCACTCCCTTACTAGGCAATGGAAGTCAATCAAAACAGTGCATGAACAAATGGAATTGATTGGCCAAGCACAAATTGAGAGCCAAAAAGCCAGAACAGCACTAGGGAACAGGCCTGAGCAGGCCAACAGGATGATAAATTTTCTCAACAATCAGACCAAGGAGGAGCTAGCAGCCCTGAACATCATCAACAGAACAGATGCTGTCCTTACAGCTAAAAAGGTGCTGACTCTCAGAAACTTTGTACAAACTGTAGAGAGAAAATGTCATGAAATGCAGGCTGAGGTGGATGAATACAAGCTCAAAATGGGAGCACTGCAAGAAAAGGGATTGCCCAGCCTACTAACCAGCACAGGAAGACTGCTCCCCCATGAGCAATATGCTACCAGGATGACAAATTTTATTGAAAATCAGATCACTGCATCCGCCAGTACTTCTGAAGAAACAGGGCCTCCAACAGGGTAGGGCCTCTATGACAAGCTTGAAAATCTATTTTTTATTGAACATGAGATCAACCACTTATTTGAGGTTCCACCAAATTTTTATAGGTATATAGAGGCAGATGAAACCTTGGTAAAAATACGAAGACACCAACTGCCCAAAGAGGATTGGTGGTAGGCAATGCTGCAAATTTTGCCTTAGTAATCTCAGTTGGTCAATCCTAGTGAGCTTCAACTCAGCCAAAGGCAAAAAACAGAATCTGGACAGCATACAAGGCAGCCGAAATGGGTGACTCAGCATGAAGACAGCGACAGCAAGCCAAAACATAGGAAATGCGCAAATTTTGGGCAGCACGGTTTCAGCCAACTCCATCGGTCACAAAGTCAACATTCTCTGACCATTTTGGACAGCTAATACACTAAGCAGTTACTACAGCATTTATTTTCTCAGCTGCAATCCTCCAGGAGTTGGCACAATATTAATGAGCCATTAACTCACCAGCTAGATATTTTTTGATGTAAATTTTGTATATATACCTCCCTTGGCAACGTATTTGGGGTTGGTGATTTTCACTCTAAGGCAGTATATTGTATATTTTCAGATGATCTAATGCAAAAGGATGGAAAAGCTCAATGTTTCTCGAATGCTTGATGTCTCAATGATGCTCTGCGTGCTGTTGCAGAATTCCTGTGCTGTCTAATGGAACAATAAGTTTTCTCAATCTATGTATTATCTTCTTATGTTTGTTTGAATCGTATGCATGTTTCACCAATCTAACAATAGAGAAAAAGAATAGTACAGGATATGTTTGATTACACCCTGTATTCAATCTCTGTTGTTGAAAATGTTTTCTTCAGAATTAATCATGAACATGAATTCTTAATTGCTCATGTTTGTATCAATTCTATAAATATGAATGTTATACAGGAATTCTTCAGTGCTCATAAGTAATATTCCCACTGTTCCCCATATCAGCATACTAAAAGATCCTTAGTTGCCTTTCACGCCCTGATTCCATCACATCCAATTACAGATTTAAAGAATTGTTCCTTAGACACTTATCTGGCTCTGTAGCATCACTGTTGTATCAACGCAGACATATCAAGAAATTAAACATCATTGACTCCATGCCCAATGGCCTAGATCACCCTGCAAACATACATCTGTTCTGACTGAAGTCATCATCCAGCAAAATTTAAAACAAACCCTTGAGCATCATAACTAGCCTAAAATATTATACAAACAAAGTTAAATCAAAAAGAGAGAGCCCTCTCTGGTCATAGGTAGGCTAGAACCTGTGACCCAAAGATTGGTTAGTGGTTACCTCGGCCGTATTCCCTTGGGAGTCAAAGGGAACAACCTGAGTGTTAACATAATTGGCGACTCCACTGGGGACCCAGAGCGTATTTTTCAACTGCTGTCTGTTTTTAGACAGTGGTTCCAAAACTTGAACGGTTCCTTAACAATTCTAAAATATTCTCAAAAATACTAAAAGCAAGTTCAGAAGCTAGCTCCTAAAAAGAGAACTAGGCACACCAGGTCAAATCCTAACCCGAATCCTCCACCTGTTTTCGACAATCCCAATTTGATCCATAAGACTCTTAGGAACCAAAAGGAACCAGAACAATCTCATGAATCCAGCCCTGAGGCAATTCAGCAATGTTTTATTCCAACCCCTGCAAAACCATCAGTCCACCTTCATATAACTCATTCTTCCCCCCCTTCATCATCCACTTTACAAAACATATTGTCTACACCCAACACACAAACTGCTATTGCTGTCCCTCTTGTTCCAGTTGTTCCCTTTCCACCCGTTGTCCCACTTATCCCTCCAAATATGGCTAATCGTTATGCTCCCCTTCAGTTACCTGGTAATCCGGGTGCTATGCCTCAGGACTACCAAAGTAATATTACTTATTTTGATGGAACCAGTACATACACTGCCTTACAGCATACTAAGAAAATGCAAGATTACTTTGAAAACTATGAGATAGATGATGATGATGTGAGAATGAAGATTTTTGTGCAAAGTCTGACAGGTGAAGTAAGAACTTGGTTCAGGGCACTGGATGCAAATTCCATAGCTGATTCGGGTGCCCTTTATCAGTCCTTCCTGAACAGATGGGAAAAGAAAAAGGACCCTCTACACATTTTATCTGAGTATGACACCATAAGGAGAGGCCCACAAGAAACGGTCTTGGACTATTGCACTAGATTCAACACTATCTATAATGCCATTCCTCAAAATCTTAGGCCTCCACCTGATTTAGAATTGATTAAGTTCCCTGATGGGTTTGATGCTGATATGGCATATCAACCAAGAGAAAGAGCCCCTGCGACTTTGGCAGACATGCAAAACATAGCTGTAAGTGTAGAGGCAAATCTGATTGCTAAGAGAAACCGGGCAAGAACTGAAAGAAGAACTACTTTTAAAGAAGAACCCTCATCATTTGAGCAAAAGCTAGATGCAATCATCAAAGGCATGGACAGACTTGGAGATAGGGTGGAAACCATAGAAAGAAAATCATCATGGGAAGGTCAAACAAGCAATATTAGAAACCCAAACTTTAGAAAGAATCAAAATCCCAATGTTGGAAGGACTGATCCTGACCAGCATGTCAGACCTCCTTTCCAAGAAAACTATGCTGAGGCTTCCACATCTAGTGAACCTAATGAGGATCCTCACATCAACCTAATGGGTTTGGACAGTGAACATCAAGTCTTCTTAACACAAGAAGATCAAGAGGTTTTTAATGACAATCAATACCACACTAAGTCAGGAGAGTCATTCGATTTTAAAGAAGGGTATGATGTAGCTGTGTATGAGGTACACAAACAGTACAAACTAAGGACTAGAACGATAGATGTACCTGCACCTCTTAAACCAAAGGACAATAAGCAGTCAAAAAAGATCAATGATAAGACTACTCTCCCACAAACAGCTGGCAATTTAAACCCACACTCCTCAGAAATCACTGTGGAGGATATTTCAGAACAACAGACATCTGAAAAACAGCCAGAGCCACTCCCTCCAGCAAAAATGAAATCAGATAATACCCTTGGAAGCAAACATGGTACCAATTTTACTCAAGATCATACCAACCATGAACAAAAGATCATTGATAACCCAACTGAAAAAGAAAAACCTGCTGCACTTAATGCCAAGATGCAAATTGAAAAGCCTTTTAGCTTGGAAATAGAAATAAGTAAGCTCAAGATATCAGTTCCTCTTTCGGAATTAGCCAAACATGAAATATACAGACAACAGATTAACAAGTCACTCCAAGTATCAGACAATAAAGATGTTGTGAATGTCCTAGATGACCAACCAGAGTTTCTGTTTGGACCTGAGGTTAATGGAAAAATAGAAAATGGAGGGGTTCCACCCTTCTATGTTAGTCTAAACATTCATGATAAGGTTCTACACAATGCAATGTTTGATTCTGGGGCCTCACACAACTTAATGCCCAAATCTGTAATGGAAAAACTTGACCTAGACATCACAAGGCCTTATAAAGATCTATTCTCATTTGATTCAAGCCAGGTCAGGTGCTTAGGATTGATTAAAGATTTATGTGTCTCTCTAGTTCAATACCCAACCAAAACAATCTTGATGGATGTGGTGGTAGCTGACATACCCCCTAAGTATGGCATGCTCTTGTCCAGATCCTGGGGGGCCAAACTCCAAGGATCTTTGCAATTAGATATGTCCTATGCAACTATCTCAGTCTTTGGGCAGCCAAAGAGATTATACCATGAAACTTTGATGAAATATGTGGTAAGCAGTCAAGAGAAGCCCCAAAACTTCCCAATCTATTCAATACACTCTGACATGGATTCATTTATTCTCTACAATGACGACATCTGCAACAAAGCTTATGCTGAACGGTTAATGACAGTAGAGGCAGAGGAGTTAGATGAGCAACGCGCTTTCAAAGACCAAGGGACTGTGGGTATAGCTGATAAGACAAAGGAACACAATATATCAAGTGACTTGCAAGAAACCAACAGGCCCATGATCCAATTCTCCAAAAACCTCAATTCAAATCTTAATCATGAAACCTTATGGTATTTGGAATTTGACGGTTCTGTAAACAAGTTAGGAGCTGGGGCAGGAGTCTGGATCCATAATATGCACAATGACCAGGCTGAGGGTCATGCATATAGGTTGAACTTCTGATGCACAAACAACATTGCTGAATATGAAGCCCTTCTGTTAGGTCTGAAACTCATAAAAAATCTAGGTGCAACCAAAGTCTCAATCTTAGGAGATTCAGATCTGATCATACAACAGATGAAAGGAAACTTTACCACAAATGAACTAAGGTTGAGAGCATATAAGGGAGCAGCTATTCAGGTACTTGAGAGCTTCTCACAATCACAGTTGACTAAAATTTCCAGAGAACTCAATCTACATGCTCACAGCTTGGCAACCTTTGCTAGCACTTGTAAGTTTCCTTTCAAACCCAATCATACGTATACTGCTGAAATCAAACACAGACCTTCAGTTCTGGATAACATCAAGAATTGGCAAGTCTTCGAGAGTAATACACAGATAAATAACTTCCTCACTTTAAAGGAAGAATTTTCCGGCATGAACATTGACACTAGCACTAGAGATGATCAACCACAGGCATGCACAATTACACAGAAAATATCAGCTGAAACAGCTAATCTAGTTTTGCATCCTACCACCTTTGACAAGGAAACTATACAGGAGTTGAAACAGCTAGATGGAGAGGAAATGGCTGAAACAGAAGCAGAGGTAATTGAGCTAAAAGATAATTTTCTGCCCACAGGTTTAACCCCTTTGGAGGATCTGTTCGATTCAAATGATATCTCAAGAAAACCAAAAATGCAACCACTGAATGCTGAAATCAAACATTGGAACATTGGAACTACAGAAAATCCCAAAATGATAAAATTATCTAAAGCATTACCACCTGATCAGAAATTGAAATACATTGAGTTGTTTAAAGAATTCCAAGATGTCTTTGCCTGGAGCTATGAGGACCTTAAATCTTATGATACCTCAGTCATCCAGCATACTATACCTTTAAAGGAAAACCAAAAGCCTTTCAAACAGAAGCTTAGGAGAGTCAATCCAGTCCTCCTCCCCCTCATTGAAAAAGAGGTTAAACGTATGTATGAAGCAGGGATCATTGCCCCAATCAGATTCTCAGAGTGGATTTCAAACCTAGTGCCTACTAGGAAAAAGACAGGGGAAATCAAATTGTGTGTTGACCTAAGAAATTTGAACAAAGTCTCTCTCAAAGACCATTATCCCTTACCTAAAATGGATCATATCCTGCAAAGGGTAGTGGGAGCCTCTAGGATCTCCTTACTAGATGGTTTCTCAGGATTCAATCAGATTCTAGTGCACCCGGATGATCAAGACAAAACTGCCTTCACAACACCTTGGGGAACATTCAAATATGTCAAAATGCCTTTTGGGCTTAAAAATGCAGGGGCCACATTCCAAAGAGCAATGGATATTGCCTTCGCCAAGGAAATTCATGATTTCCTAGTTGTCTATCTCGATGATCTTACCGCCTTTTCAAAATCAGATCAAGAACACTTGAGGCAGGTTTTCACAATTTGTAGAAAATATGGCATATCTTTGAACCCAAAGAAATCACTGTTTGGGCTGGAGGAAGGTAAACTCCTGGGGCATATAATCTCAAAAGATGGTATTAGGATTGACCCAGACAGAATTCAAGCTATCCTACAAGTACCACATCCAAGAAACATCAAAGAACTACAAAGCTTTCTAGGAAAAATCAACTTCTTGAGGAGGTTCATTCCCAATCTAGCTGAACTCATAAGACTGTTAAACAATATGTTGAAAAAGGATTCCAAGGTCAAATGGACCATGGAAGCTAGACAAGCCTTTGAGGATATCAAAAGGGCATTGACAAACACACCAGTCCTAACAAGCCCTAGATTTGATGAAGATTTTATCATTTTTTCTTTTGCGTCTGAGCATACAATTGTTGTTGTTCTGCTACAAAAAGATGACCAGGGCTGCGAAAAACCTATTGCATTTTTTAGCAGAGCCCTTAGATATGCTCCCTTGAAATATCAGATCATGGAAAAACAAGCCTATGCATTGGTAAAAGCCATCAAGGACTTCAGAATCTATATCCTGTACTCTCATATAATTGCCTATGTTCCTAATGCAGTGGTCAAAGACATTCTAACCCGAGAAGGAATTGAAGGCAAGAGGGGCAAGTGGATTGCCAATATCTTAGAATATGACATTGAGATTAAACCTACCAAACTGATAAAAGGACAAGGTGTAGCCAAACTAATGACTGAAACCAATTTTCAAGCCCTTGACATTACTGAACTGGACGAAGAACAGATGATGGCGACTCCACAGATCAACCAAGCCTTTATGCAATCTCCCTGGTATGCTGATATATGTTTTGTATTATTAAACCTGCAAGCTCCTCCAGGGTTGTCCAGAACCAAGAAAAGATTCTTGAAAATGAAAGCATCAAAGTTTTGTATTATTGACAGTGTTTTGTTTTGGAGAAATCATGAAGGGATCTTACTCAATTGCTTAACATTAGATGAAACTGACAATGTCCTCAAAGAATTTCATGCAGGTGATTGTGGAGGACACTTATACTGGAAGTCCACAGCTGATAAAATCCTAAGGGCTGGATTTTATTGGCCCTCCTTGTTTACTGATGTAAAACAATTTGTAATGTCTTGTCACAAATGTCAAATCTTTGAAGGGAAGAGAAAGTTGTTGCCTTTACCACTCAAACCAGTTTCAACTGAGAGACCATTCCAGCAATGGGGTTTAGACTTTATTGGTGAAATTCACCCTCCATCCTCTGGCCAGCATAGGTGGATTCTCACTGCCACAGTCTATTTTACCAAATGGATAGAAGCCATCCCCTGTAGGCAAGCAAATGACTCCATTATTATACAATTCCTAGAAACCAACATCTTGTCCAGGTTTGGCTGTCCAGATAAAATTATTACAGACAATGCTGCTACTTTCAAATCCAAAAAAATGATCAACTTTTGTCACAAGTATCACATGACCCTAGGTCATTCCACTGCCTACTATCCTCAAGGTAATGGTCTAGCCGAGTCTTCCAATAAAAGTCTCATCAACATCATTAAGAAAGTTTTGGAAGAAAACAAAAAGAATTGGCATAAGAAGTTGGTCAATGCATTGTGGGCAGACAGACTAACCACCAAGAGATCAATTGGCATAAGTCCATATGAACTAGTTTATGGGCTGGAAGCAAAGTTTCCTTCATCTTTAGGAATTCCTGTAATCAAGTTGCTACAAGAAATACAAGCTGAGCCCAATGACATTCAAAGAAGAATCAATCAGACAATTCATCTACAGCAAACGAGAGAGGAAGTCTATCAAAGAACCCAAGTACTGCAAGAAAAGCTCAAAAGAATATTTGACAAAAGAACCAAAGCTGAAGATTTCTTTATAGGAAACAAAGTGTTAAGATGGGATTCTAGGAGGGAGGACAAAGGGAAACATGGTAAGTTTGATTTCTTATGGAAGGGACCCTATGTCATTTAAGCTATACAAGGTAATAACACCTATTTTCTAAAGAGTTTGGATGGCTCAAACACCGAGGAAGGTCCAGTCAATGGGAGAATGCTCAAGCATTATTTTGACCCCCTTTGATCAAACACTGAACAGTCATATATTGTACATAAATATTTGTATTTTCCAGTATTTTCATTTACAGCAGATAAATAAAGCACCAAGTGGAGCAGATTTTGAGAAAGACCAGGGTACTGCACTATTTTCTTTTTTGCAATATGTTTTGATCCTATCATTGGAAAGCAAGGAAAAACACTTGAGAACTATCAAGGTGATGAGGAGAAACTCTGAGAAACAGGTAAAAAACATAGCTGTAATTTCACAGCAAATCAGCTC
The DNA here is from genome assembly GCA_031772625.1 of Pinus tabuliformis. NCBI lineage: Eukaryota > Viridiplantae > Streptophyta > Pinopsida > Pinales > Pinaceae > Pinus > Pinus tabuliformis. The sequence continues at coordinate 1,546,042,470 of CM062820.1, forward strand.
AGTGGGTACTGCTTGCAAGTATCTAAGATCCAGGTCAATAGTCTCCAAGAATAGAAAAATTTAGACTGCAGCAAGAATGGAGAAATTAGGCAATCTGGCCTGCTGTTCTTGGCTTTTCATCTGGAAAAGCCATCCCCAAGTGGAGCCACTGTTAGCCTCCTATACCAATAGGTGTTCATTTCTCATGATTGACAGTGGAAGTGCCAAAAAATGTTCATCTTCCGTGGTACTAAGGTTCCATTTTTGTGAAAGAAACAGACAGTTAAAAAATGTAAAGAGGGTATGCCTTAAAAGAATAATCAAATGTTGAGATTGCAACAAGATGATGGAGCTTAGTGAAAAGAGTCGCCTTCACTAAGTGGGCCCGCAGGCTATTTTTGGCCTATTTTTAGACTATGTCTATTTTTAGACATATGGATCATGTCTATGTTTATGGATGATTGATCAAGTTGGGAAAATAGATGGACTTCTATTTTTGATGAAAGTGTGAGTGATCACAGTGTGAGTGATCAAGTCTATTTTTAGACTGGCTGTCAAAAATAGAAAAGTCAAATATTATTATCTCACAATAATATTTGGACTATAAACTTAATCTTATTCTCTTGGAGCACTTCAGTTTGAGCTACGGAAGTGGCACATGCAGCTGTCAGAAGGAAATTCGTTTTTCTTATGAGTCAGTTGAGTTTTTGCATGCATGACTTCAGTTAGAACTCAAGTGAGTTGAGTTTAGTGGACTGGAGGTACAGTTGATGGAGTTGTGTTCAGTTTAACTTAGTTAAACTGGTTGTAGTTAGTCTAACTGCAGATAGACTAATGATGAGTTGTTAAACTAATTATTAACTCATAATACAACTAAAGAATACATCAGTTAACTCAGTTGCATGTCAGTGCATGTTCAGTTCAACAGGGACAGGTGGTAGAGAATCAGATTGCTATCAGTTGTGACTATAGTTGTGCACCAGATCTTGCACAATCAAAGGATTGAGTATGCCAATGAGTTTGCTCACGTATTTGGCCCGCATTTTAGCCTTTGCTCACGTCCACAAAGAGTGAGTGACTATTTTGCAGGTGAAAATCGAGTTTGGGAAGCAATTCTCATCAGTTCTTGAGCAGGTATTGAGCAGTGGAGGCAGGCAAGCAGTGGAAGAGATTTGGAGATCAGATCTGAGCTGTATTGTGTGTAACAGAGGTGGAGATACTTGTGAGAAGTATTATGCTGTGTAATGTTACATGAATCAATCATTAATATACAGATAGTTGGGGTTTTTAGCGAGATGCTTTCCCCGGGATACATACTGTGTTAATGTGTGAATGCTCTTGATGTTTTATTGTTATTGATGCTGCTATATTGTTGATCAACGTAGAGGAGCTTATGTATTGTGTATGTTTTCCGCAATAGTACGTGATCAGGATAATCTCCATTGAATATGTGTTAAATTATTCAAAATTTCTACATGGTATCGGAGCTGTTGATCATCAGATCTACTATTCAGGAAGTGTTTACATTCTATTTCTTCAGGCAGAGTCTGTAATCGGGCCAGGTAGCCTCTGGATTCATCCTTCCTTTGGAAGGTGAGATATCCGGTGAATGCCCATACAGTCAACCTCTGTACGAGAAATATTGTGTTCTCACGAATTCTAGATCGGAGGCGGTTGAGTTTGGAGCTGGTGGAAATCGAATTTGCAGTAGTGTTGTTGAAATGTCTTTCAACGGATTGCAAATGTCATTCCAAAGCAAGAGCGACCTGGCGCTCAAGGATAAACTCAGTAACAATAAAGGTGAGAATGGATCTTCATCAAAGGTATCTGATGAAGAGAATTGTGCTTTGGCTGCCAAAGCAAAGAAGGGGAAGAACAAGCAAGCTTCTCATTCCGGTGCGAAAGGCAAGAAGCAGGATATGTCCAAGGTGAAGTGTTTTCACTGTCACCAGCATGGACACTATGCCACAAATTGTCCGCAGAAGAAGAAGAACAAGCAAGCTGCTGGATCTGCAGGGGGAGAGGCCTTAGCTTCTCAGTTTGAGCTTGATTTTTCATTGATCGCATGCTTGGTTTCAAGTGTGATGGGATCAGTGTGGTTCTTGGACAGTGGTGCGTCTTTTCACATGATGGGAGATAGAGATTTGTTCTCTGATCTGGAGGACAAAGATCTTGGAGTGCACATCGAGATGGGCGATGATGGTAGATACAGTGCGACCGGTATCGGTACCATTTCCTTTGAGAGGGAGTCTGGTAAACCCTTTGTATTGAAGGAAGTCATGCATGTTCCAGGATTGAAGAAGAATCTCATCTCAGTGGCGATGTTAGAAGACAAGGGGTATGATGTTGTTTTCAGCGAGGGAAAGGCCTTCCTGCGTAGCAAGACAACTGGTGAGACCCGGAAGATAGGGGTTCGAGTGAGGAACCTTTATCAGTTGCATGTAGATGGATGCGCAGCAATGGCAGGCAAGGCAGAAGGATTGGTGAGCCGGGATGATGGCGAGTTGTGGCACAGGAGATTGGGTCACCTTCACCATGGAGCCTTGAAGATACTGCAGCAGATCACTACAGGGCTTCCTAAAGGCACACTTGCGCAGTCAGATCAGTGCAAGGGGTGTACTTTGGGGAAGTTTGTGAAAGCCACCTTTCACGAGAAGGATAGTCGCGCCACGACGATCCTTGAGAGAATTCACACAGACGTGTGTGGACCTTTCTCAGTTGCTTCGACAGCAAAACACAGGTATTATGTGATTTTTGTTGATGATTTCTCTCGTAAGTGCTGGATCTTCTTCATGCAGAAGAAGAGCGAGACATATTCAAAGTTCTGTGAATTCAAAGCACTGGTCGAGAAGGAGTCGGGGAAGAAGGTGAAGGCTCTTAGGAGCGATAATGGTGGTGAATACATTTCGGACGAGTTCAAGGATTTCTGCAAGGCAGAAGGGATTCGTAGAGAGCTCATAGCTCCCCATAACCCACAGCAGAACGGGGTAGCTGAGCGGAAGAACAGAACGATTGTGGGTGTTGCACGGGCAATGTTGCATGATCAGGGCCTACCCCTTCACTTGTGGGCGGAAGCATGCAATACAACAGTTTATGTGCAGAACCGTTGTCCTCATAGGATACTTGGCATGAGTACACCTGAGGAGGCTTATTCTGGTAAGAAGCCTGATCTTTCTCATTTGAGGATTTTTGGTGCTAACGTTTACATGCATGTGATGAAGGATGCCAGAAAGAAGTTGGAGCTGACTGCAGAGGTTGGGATATTTGTGGGGTACACTGATACGCCCCACAACTATCGTGTGTATTTGCCAGACAGTGGTAAAACTGTTGTGCGACGGGATATAAAATTTCAGGAGGAGAAAGCCATGAAGTGTTCGCTTGAGAGGGAGCTACACTTGCATGCAGATGAGGAGCTATTAGTTCCTAAGGATGAGCTTCAGGACGTGGATCAGCCACAGGACGAGGTTCATGGAGTGGAAGAGACCACTCATGCAGCGCCAACCATCAGAGGGCGAAAGCGCTTGACAGAAGCTGAGCGACTGGCTCAAGATGCAGAGAAAGTTGTAGGACCACTTAAAGCCCAACGCAGGCATAGACAGTCACCTGATCGGTACACTGGATACATGGCTCTTATGAGAAAGTGTGTTGTGACTGAGCCATCCTCTTTCGAGGAAGCTGTGGAGGATCCCGCATGGGTAGACGCCATGGTGGAAGAGTATGATTCTATTGTCAGAAACAGTGCATGGGAGATTGTTCCTAGACCAGAAGGGAAATCAGTGGTGGGTTCGAGATGGATCTACAAAGTTAAGCAGGCAGCTGACGGGAGTGTGGAGAAGTACAAGGTAAGATTTGTTGCCCGAGGCTTTTCACAGATTGAGGGGATCGATTATGAGGAGACCTTTGCACCTATCGCAAGGTATTCTTCCATACGGACGATTCTTGCTCTCTCAGCGCAGATGGGATGGCACATCCATCAGATGGATGTGAAGACTGCGTTCCTCAACAGAGTCATTGAGGAGGAGGTGTACATTGAGCAACCCGAAGGCTTTGAAGTCTTCAGCAGCGAGTCGCATGTGTGCAGGCTCAAGAGAGCGCTGTATGGGTTGAAGCAAGCACCACGTGCTTGGTACACACGGATATACAGCTATTTCACAGGACTTGGATTCTCCAAGAGCGAGGCGGATCCGAACCTATACCAGATTGTGGTGGAGGGTAAGTTGCTTATCATTGTACTGTATGTTGATGATTTGATTCTAACGGGTGATGAGCTGTTGATACTGTCATGCAAGAAGGATCTTGCTACAGAGTTTGAGATGAAGGATTTGGGCCTCCTTCACTATTTCCTAGGATTGGAAATATGGCAGCGCAGTGGTGGACTGTTTGTTTCTCAGGGCAAGTATGCTCGGGAGATACTGGAGAAGTTCAACATGCATGGCTGCAAGCCTGTTGATACTCCTCTTCCTGGAGGTTGGAGGAAGGAGGATGCCACTTCGGGAGAAGAAGTGGATTCCACTGTTTATCGACAGTTGGTGGGGTCGCTGATGTATTTGGTCAATAAACGACCTGATATATGCTATGCGGTTAACCAGCTTTCACAAGCTATGGTTAAGCCTACCAAGCTCTTCTGGAAGGCGGGCAAGCATGTATTGCGCTACTTGAGAGGCACATCGGGATATGGTTTGTGGTACAGACAGGAGGATGAGGTGAAGCTATGTGGCTTCACGGATGCAGATTGGGCAGGGAGCCCAACAGACAGAAAGAGCACATCAGGAGGGGTCTTCAGTATCGGATCGATAGCAGTTTCTTGGTACAGCAGGAAGCAGAGATCTGTGGCACTCAGTTCAGCGGAGGCCGAGTATATGGCAGCAAGTTTGGCTGCATGCGAGGCTATATGGATGAGGAAGATCCTGGTTGGTTTGTTCGGTTCTCATTTGGATCCTACTGTGATTTACTGTGATAACCAGAGTTGCATTAAACTCTCGGCTAATCCTGTATTTCATGATAGATCTAAACATATTGACATCAGGTACCATCATATCAGAGATTGTGTGCAGCGGAGGATCATGTTACTTTCGTACATTCCAACGGAGGATCAGGATGCTGATATTCTGACGAAGGCTCTCACCAGGAGCAAATTTGAGTACCACCGAGGCAGGATAGGGGTTGCTGATAATCCATATCTTGTCGAGAGGGAGTGTTGAGATTGCAACAAGATGATGGAGCTTAGTGAAAAGAGTCGCCTTCACTAAGTGGGCCCGCAGGCTATTTTTGGCGCAAGTCTATTTTTAGACTATGTCTATTTTTAGACATATGGATCATGTCTATGTTTATGGATGATTGATCAAGTTGGGAAAATAGATGGACTTCTATTTTTGATGAAAGTGTGAGTGATCACAGTGTGAGTGATCAAGTCTATTTTTAGACTGGCTGTCAAAAATAGAAAAGTCAAATATTATTATCTCACAATAATATTTGGACTATAAACTTAATCTTATTCTCTTGGAGCACTTCAGTTTGAGCTACGGAAGTGGCACATGCAGCTGTCAGAAGGAAATTCGTTTTTCTTATGAGTCAGTTGAGTTGTTGCATGCATGACTTCAGTTAGAACTCAAGTGAGTTGAGTTTAGTGGACTGGAGGTACAGTTGATGGAGTTGTGTTCAGTTTAACTTAGTTAAACTGGTTGTAGTTAGTCTAACTGCAGATAGACTAATGATGAGTTGTTAAACTAATTATTAACTCATAATACAACTAAAGAATACATCAGTTAACTCAGTTGCATGTCAGTGCATGTTCAGTTCAACAGGGACAGGTGGTAGAGAATCAGATTGCTATCAGTTGTGACTATAGTTGTGCACCAGATCTTGCACAATCAAAGGATTGAGTATGCCAATGAGTTTTCTCACGTATTTGGCCCACATTTTAGCCTTTGCTCACGTCCACAAAGAGTGAGTGACTATTTTGCAGGTGAAAATCGAGTTTGGGAAGCAATTCTCATCAGTTCTTGAGCAGGTATTGAGCAGTGGAGGCAGGCAAGCAGTGGAAGAGATTTGGAGATCAGATCTGAGCTGTATTGTGTGTAACAGAGGTGGAGATACTTGTGAGAAGTATTATGCTATGTAATGTTACATGACTCAATCATTAATATACAGATAGTTGGGGTTTTTAGCGAGATGCTTTCCCCGGGATACATACTGTGTTAATGTGTGAATGCTCTTGATGTTTTATTGTTATTGATGCTGCTATATTGTTGATCAACGTAGAGGAGCTTATGTATTGTGTATGTTTTCCGCAATAGTACGTGATCAGGATAATCTCCATTGAATATGTGTTAAATTATTCAAAATTTCTACATCAAAAGGCAAGAAAATGAACCGGTCAAAAGAAAAAATAAAAGAAATGAACCCCAGATAAAGACCATGAAAGTGGCTAAGCCCAAATGCCACTGCTACCTTGATGGGTGGTCCAAAAGCTCAAGCTGGGCCTTACCATGTTTTAAATTGCATGTTTTAGACTAGAGAGGAAGTACCTGCTCAAACAGTTCAAGCTTGACAGATGACTAGGTGGATAGAGAAAGGAAGGAGCCCAACTGCTTAATCTGGGCCCTTGGAAGTCATAAGGGTAGACTTAGATAGGAGGACAGCAAAAAGAAAAGAGAATTATCAGGGTTTGGAAGGCTAAGTGCACCCATCCAAAGGAAGAAAGAATGTTAGGCATATTAGGCAGGGTAGGCAGTTGAAGGTTGCAGAAAACAAGATCTAAGCATATGACATGAGAAAAATCACATCTGATCTCACCAGTAGGAGAAAGGCAAGAGCAATGGCATATTTGGAAAACTACCAAACCATCACTAACTTCCCTCATCCCCTTCAGAAGTTTCTGACTAACATCCCCTTGAGCACTGTAGGATCTGCCTAAACAGTCCTCCTTACATTTCTCATTTGTAAATTTCATGTCAAGTTGTGACCTCTCTCTCTGAAAAGAAGCCACATTTCCTGTGTAAAATCATTCTTCACTCCCATCTGCTTCTAAATCTAAGTTTACTCATTAAACTTAGCTCTCTATTCCTCTCTCACATCCCCAATCCATATTAATTTCTAATTTTACTATATAAATCCCTAAGTGCTACCCCTCCCCCTACTATTATAGCATTCTATGCAAAGAACCCAAATTATATAAATATCCCCCCCCTTTTTAGCATTATAGCTAATTAGCATTTTCATGGGAGACATTAGTCCATCAGGGACTATAGTCAACCCTTACTTTGGAATTACTCTAACCCCTGGTTAGATTAATAGCCTACACTAAACCCTCACCTACCATTTTCCCGAAAAAACCTATGAAACCCCCCCCCCCCCCCCGTGCTCAAACCTAATGTTTAAATGTTGTTCGACCCCGACACATTAACCCTTATGCGTTTGAAACCCATTAAAACCCGTATAACCAAAGTTTTGAACCCGCCATATTAAATATTATTTAATTGTTTGGCGGGTCCCCACCCAAACTTGCACGCTGGGTCGGGGCGCCTGCCAGCAGCTGATCTTCCGCTGCCCCCAATCCAAAGGTGGGCGGTCAATTTGAGTCGTGGACCTGACGTGGTTTACCGTCCAGGGAGTGGGTGGTTTTGCTCCCATACGCTGGACGTGTGGCGGCCACCGGGGTTGTTCGGAGCCCCTCCCCCCAATACCACCCTTCCCCAATGGCGGTGCGGGGAAACCGGAAACCGCCCTCCCGCAATCCGCCTCCCCTGTCGCGTCACTCCCGCGTCATGATGACGTCATACCCAAAGCCCCCGCCACCGCGCCACGTCGCCCTCCACGCCATCTTGCCACCCCCACGTCCCTCCACCGTGTCCCGCCACACTGGCTTCCAACTCAGCACCCACGTCATCATTCGTACCCGGGCCCCGCTGATGACGTCATGCTGACGTCATCGCGAAAAAGCGCCAAAACCCATATGTGCCGAATTTGTTGTTATAGACGCGCAATTGAATCGTTTTTTTTCATTTTCGCTGGAAAAGAGAGGGAGCCGTTCAGCTCGTTTACTCCAAAAATTGCCTCCACACTACGAATTCAAAGCTTGGGACGCTGCCACTTTCCAATTCAGCTACATTCTTCATCCATTGCTCAACCCGGCAGCTCTCGACGCTAATTATCCAGGTATTTGCCAAAATTTACCCATTTGCCCGTGTTCTTGCCATTTCTCTGCAAAGTTCTCCACTAATTACTTGGTAATTCCTAAATTAAATGTTGTCATTCAGTACATGCTGGCCCAAAATAATCCACATTGTCCCCTTGTCCAAAATTCACTATTGAACAATCATTTTCGGCCTTAATTTGCAATTTACCCTCCAACTGCTCGGCATTGTTCCCTTTTGCCGAGCATATAATTGAAGAACTGCATTTCACCAGCTTATAGTCCTGCCCCCCTCTGCAATTCATCCTCACTGTCCATAATCCTTATGAATTTACCAGAGAAAATCAGAGGCAAGTCTGCTTATTCTACTTACTCCTCTTTTGAAGATATATCTGGCATCATCTGCATTCAGTCTGCCACCTAACTTCTAAAAAGCCTTACAAGCTATTACATTCACACTGTTACACTTAGAAACTGCATTCTAAAGATAACACCTGAAGGCTATACAATGGCTGCACCCACAGCTCTCAGTTTTGCCCCCATGAATCCACCTAACAAAGAGCTTGAGGCTATGCCTATTGCTGACAGAGATTACCTCATCCAAGACCTTGTGGGTGACAGAAACCATTTACAGACCTTCCGGGAATTGAGGGACAACTATTTGAGCAACAATGACACATATGGGATATGGGAATCCAATCTGCCTCACTATTTTCTCCCATCTGTTAACATTTTTCCAAAAATCATCCGCTTATGTGCTGAGAATTATGATCCAAATCACAGAGCCGTCAAGTCTCCATCTGGGAGCATACTCTTCCACATCAATCCTGACTCCATCAACCAGATGCTCAACTTCAAGCAAACTCAGCTGCTGTTTCCCTTCTCCATGAACTATCTACTAGATACGGGTGCCAAGCTTTCCACTGCTGACATTGAGAAGATCACCAAGACATTTATGAGAGCTGACCGCCAGCCCACAGGGACACCTCCTTTCTTGCATGTCCATTTTACTGATGTAGGCCAACTTCTGGTTGACATGATTTCCTATGTGTTGGGCTATAAAACCAGTGAGCACGTTGATGAGACAGTATTGGTGTTATTAGCTGCTTACAACCCAGGCCAACCTCCTGCTTACAAATATAACTTTGCTAAATTCAAAGCCAAAAAAATACATGACCAACTCTTCAAAGTGGACAGGGAGGGTATATTCAAATATTCATCATATATCTACCACTTTTTCATGTATTATCAATCCGAGGCCTTTCAATGCCCTATCAAGAAGTTGGATTCTAGGGGAGAAAGAAGGTTTGTCATCTTCTGGTCATCATTTTTCGACCAAGTCCAAGATTCACCATATTCATACTGTGAATTTATTGACCAATTTGTCTACCCGGTCTCTTGCCTATTGATGAGATCCCCCCTCCCAGATTGTCATTTGAAATCCAGAAAACTCTGCAGCTATCCAAAAATTATAAAATAGGTGATTGGTACCTATACCAAAATCATATAGTCATCAGAATTTATGGCTGCGAGCTCTGTCCATATAGGCTCCCAAGATATGTACCAATGAGACTGTTCGCCTTGGAGTACTATAGGCAGCTTATTAACTCTCACCTCACCCACTTTCATAGTGCCAAGAAGAAAGCCCACCTCAAGTTCAAACACCACTTGGGCCCCTTTATCATGAACAAAAAAGAGGGATGGCAAGAGGCTGAGCAAATCCTCAAAGATAAATACAAGCTATCAAGAAGCTTCTGGTGGGTCCCTTATGACCCTGAAGGCTTCATCAGTGCTAGAAGAGTCAAGTACAGGCTGCTAGGCTATGAGCACTGTAAAATTCCACAAATTGAGCAGTATGCCAATCAGCAAGAATGGTTGCAAGACACATTAATTGAGGAACTAACTCAAGAAGAAATAATGCAAAGAAATGTCAAGGATTTGGAAAAAACTCTTGACTTAGATTCTGTGCAGCAGGTAATTTTCAAGCAGCCACATCCCATTGGAGAAGGAACCTCAACTACTACAGCTGCACCAGCCACCCAGGCACCATCTACAGCAGCACCAGGCATAGATAAGGGCAAGGGAATAATGGGTGCTGAAGAAGAGATAGTAAAAGAAAAGCCTGCCTCCTCAATTGGGCAGAAACAAGAGCAAACCCCTCCACCACAAACAGAACCACCAACAGTGCCCGCATTGCAGACCCCTGCACATGAGGAAAGGGGCAAGAAACGGGACCGAGAAGAGTCCACACCTGCTAGTGGATCCTCCCATCTACCTGAAGCCAAGAGACAAAAGGTTGACTCCCCGGTCATAGAAGAAATCAGCGAGGAAATCCTTGAGAGCCCAAGGAAAGAAAGAGGAGACAGTCAGCAAACAGCTACAAGCTCTTTTCAACAAGAGCAAGGAGTACAGCTTGGCATGGAGGTGTCCTCCTCCACTCAGCAGAGAAAGAAGCCTTCAAGCACCAAGGCTTCCTTCAAAGAGATAAAGGCACAAAATGAGCTGTTGAGAGTGGAGGTATACAAGCAATTCCTCAAAGCAACACCAAATAAACAAGAGAGGTTGATGTCAGTGTATGATATACAAGAGGAAAAGATAATCCTCAGCCACTTCAAACCCAAGGTACCACAGCCTCACTCAACTGCAGATTTTGTAAAAACAAAGTTGGAAGTCATGGCAAAGGATATTCACCCCATGGACCAGATAGAACTGCACAAGCAAACGGGGGAAATGGTCTATGCCACCTTGGTAGACAGGGCCACAATGGCCCATGAATTGAAAGAATCGCTAAAGAACACCAACATTCAGCTAGATTTCGAGAGAATGTCCTCCACGGCCAAGGACAATAGGATTAAAACACTGGAGGACATCATTGTGGACCTAAGACATGATCCTAAGGATCCAAAGGGTGTGAGGGCCCTCATGAAAAAGAAAGAAGATGATATTGCTGCATTGAAGAAAAGACTGAAATTGCTTCCCACTGAGCACCCTCAAACAGCAGAATTGCAAAAGGAAAAGGAGTCTGAAGATCAACTCGATCTAATAATGCAGCTGAATCAAAGAGTTATTGATATGGAGAAGGAGCTAGAAGGGGCACTGCAAGACAAACAGGGAGAATCAACCTCCCAACCTCCTAAAACTACCTCAACCACTGCCACAACTACAGAGGCAACAGTAACCCCTGCAACAACGGAAGCAGCAGCAACAACAACAACAGCTCCTGAGTCCAGCTTAAACATGGATGAATTGACAAAGGTTATCAAAGAGCTGGAACTTCAGGCGACCGAGATCAAGCAAGCCAAGGAAAAATTGGCAGAATTGGAGGCTAAATATGACAAATCAAAGATGACTGTAGCAGAGTAGACTAGAGAAATTAAGGCCCTCAAAGACAAAATAAAGGCCTTAGAGAAAGAGCTCAAACTTGAAAATACTCTGGCAGAAATAAAGAGGATCTTGTGGGCCCGGATTGACCACTCCCTTACTAGGCAATGGAAGTGAATCAAAACAGTGCATGAACAAATGGAATTGATTGGCCAAGCACAAATTGAGAGCCAAAAAGCCAGAACAGCACTAGGGAACAGGCCTGAGCAGGCCAACATGATGATAAATTTTCTCAACAATTAGACCAAGGAGGAGCTAGCATCCCTGAACATCATCAATAGAACAGATGCTGTCCTTACAGCTAAAAAGGTGCTGACTCTCAGAAACTTTGTACAAACTGTAGAGAGAAAATGTCATGAAATGCAGGCTGAGGTGGATGAATACAAGCTCAAAATGGGAGCACTGCAAGAAAAGGGATTGCCCAGCCTACTAACCAGCACAGGAAGACTGCTCCCCCGTTAGCAATATGCTATCAGGATGACAAATTTTATTGAAAATCAGATCACTGCATCCGCCAGTACTTCTGAAGAAACAGGGCCTCCAACAGGGCAGGGCCTCTACGACAAGCTTGAAAACCTATTTTTTATTGAACATGAGATCAACCACCTATTTGAGGTTCCACCAAATTTTTATAGGTATATAGAGGCAGATGAAACCTTGGTAAAAATACGAAGACACCAACTGCCCAAAGAGGATTGGTGGCAGGCAATGCTGCAAATTTTGCCTCAGTAATCTCAGTTGGTCAATCCTAGTGAGCTTCAACTCAGCCAAAGGCAAAAAACAGAATCTGGACAGCATACAAGGCAGCCGAAAAGGGTGACTCAGCATGAAGAGAGTGATAGCAAGCCAAAACATAGGAAATGCACAAATTTTGGGCAGCACGGCTTCAGCCGACTCCATCGGTCACAAAGTCAACATTCTCTGACCATTTTGGACAGCTAATACACTAAGCAGTTACTACAGCATTTATTTTCTCAGCTGCAATCCTCCAGGAGTAGGCACAATATTAATGATCCATTAACTCACCAGCTAGATATTTTCTGATGTAAATTTTGTATATATACCTCCCCTGGAAACGTATTTGGGGTTGGTGATTTTCACTCTAAGGCAGTATATTGTATATTTTCAGATGATCTAATGCAAAAGTCTGGAAAATCTCAATGTTTCTCGAATGCTTGATGTCTCAATGATGCTCTGCGTGCTGTTGCAGAATTCCTGTGCTGTCTAATGGAACAATAAGTTTTCTCAATCTATGTATTATCTTCTTATGTTTGTTTGAATCGTATGCATGTTTCACCAATCTAACAATAGAGAAAAAGAATAGTACAGGATATGTTTGATTACACCCTGTATTCAATCTCTGTTGTTGAAAATGTTTTCTTCAGAATTAATCATGAACATGAATTCTTAATTGCTCATGTTTGTATCAATTCTATAAATATGAATGTTATACAGGAATTCTTCAGTGCTCCTAAGTAATATTCCCACTGTTCCCCATATCAGCATACTGAAAGATCCTTAGTTGCCTTTCACGCCCTGATTCCATCACATCCAATTATAGATTTAAAGAATTGTTCCTTAGACAGTTATCTGGCTCTGTAGCATCACTGTTGTATCAACGCAGACATATCAAGCAATTAAACATCATTGACTCCATGCCCAATGGCCTAGATCACCCTGCAAACATACATCTGTTCTGACTGAAGTCATCATCCAACAAAATTTAAAACAAACCCTTGAGCATCATAACTAGCCTAAAATATTATACAAACAAAGTTAAATAAAAAAGAGAGAGCCCTCTCTGGTCATAGGTAGGCTAGAACCTGTGACCCAAAGATTGGTTAGTGGTTACCTCGGCCGTATTCCCTTGGGAGTCAAAGGGAACAACCTCAGTGTTAAAAAGGTCTAATTGAGACTTCACACTGGGGAGACCTCTTTAGTTGTTGGTGGTACATTCATCCCATCAACAAATTGGCACTTGAAGGAGGGCCAGATGACAAGCAGAGCCCTTGGAGCTTGCAGTTTAGTCTCATATCTGTAAATGGCTCCATCCCAAATCTTTCTCCTAGGGTGTTTATCTGATTTTTCCATTTTTCAATGTTCAATCCCCGATGAGCATCTCTATCACTTGTCTCAATTAAATTTTGATGGCGAGGATGGAACTTCCATAACTGAGCACATTTTTTATTTCCTCGATTTTTGCGAATCATATGAGTTCGACGATGAAGAGTTTTCTTGGGTGCTCTTCTCCCTCGCCCTTGAAGGTCACGTCAAGTGATGGTGCCACACCTTGCTAGCAACTTCCATCCATTCATTCAAGCAACTCATCAATAAGCTTCGACAAGTGTTTCACAGGTACAATTTTCAAGATGTGTTTAGAAGGATAAATGAGCTTAGATTGAAACCTATAGAATATTTAGAAGATTTTATTGTTAGATTCATTCATCTTTGTTTTTAATTTCCTAAAGGAGATGTTGATTGAGTGTATCTGAGTAAAAAATTTCAATGGTTGGTTTATGTTTCTATGAAACACCTTCAATCTAAAACAAGTCTCGACTCTTGTGAATATCATGATAATATATAAATTACAATATGCCCAAGTTTTACCCCTAATCTTGTTTTGCTTATCTTTCTGAATCTGGGACAACCTCAAGCCTCTGACGATGAAATTACTACTTGTGGTCTTTCTCATCCTCCTCCTAATTTGTTACATAATAAGATTTTGGTCGTAAATGGTTTAGATGATGAAAATTGTTTTGTGGGAGATGAAGCAAATCATCTTGACTATGAAGCTCCCATAGATCCTTTTGATTTTGAATCTAAAAGTTATGTTGACACAACATCTCTTGCTGTTGATGAAACCCAGCTTAAGCCCGTCAAACATATGCCTAGGTATGTTCTTGGATTTCATTCACCTATCGGCAATGGCTTGGGTCTCATCTCACTTAAAGTTGATTTTCCTATCAAATCCATGAACCATGACATGCATGCAAATCCATTTCTCCCTTTGGCTAACACTAATGTGCAGGATGTGAGTCCTCACCAGATTGTTGCCCCTTCATCTAACCCTTTTCATTCATTTTACCCTGATTTATTTCATGCATCTACTACACCAGCAGTTTCTACAAATCATTCACATCCTTATCCTACTTGTATTGGTTGCAATCATGTACATGGGGGTGATTCTTCACGGTCACAATATGAGGATATTGAATCTCTTGTTCCTGATCTCTTCCACTCGCAGTATTTAATAGGTGAAGAAGAGGGCCTTACATCTTAGCCCATCCAATATGGTTCTCTTATTGATTCCTCTTCAATATCAATCCAAGAATAGCCTCATGTGCTAGATACCCAACCTGATGAACTTGGTGGCTTCGACGATTGTCATTATACTGAGAACATACTTGCTCACACCTCTGGTGATTATCATTCGTACCCATCTATTGATCCTACGAATCCACCATAATTTTATGATTCACCTTTCGAATGTTTGGGGACTCATCAAGAAGTTGAGGAACTTTAGCTTCCACTGATGGTTATGTCAAGTTCTCATGTTCCTGATGAGACCCATAAACCAAGTCAAATTCGGGTTTCTGTACATGACTCTCCTCTCAGCATTATCTTGCTGGATGCAATCTCATCTCAGAAATCCTCTGATGTGAGTCAGGTTTCTCCGCACACATCTTTCCACCCACTATCAACTGATATGCATCAATCTTTATACCCTAAATTGTTTGCTGAAGGGAGTACACTGGCCATTGTCTCAAATCTTTTTTACTCTTGCCCAAACAGTACAGTTTGTGAGCCTATACAAGCATATGATGTCTTATGATCCCCTATATGCGAAGGTGCCAATTACCTAACCTATCCTTCGACTGAGATCCTTTCGTTTGATTCAATTCATTCTTGGGAATCTAAAAAATCTCATCCCTTGAACTGCAAATCTATTAATATTCAAACATCTCATCTAATTAACAATATTTTCACTGATAATTGTTCGGGCATAACTAATGATGACCATATGTATTCACTTGCTAATCTTGCGAAACTACTGATATTTGATGGCGTACCATTTGAAGTTTCAGAGATTGGTTAGGATGGTGAGGCACTTTAGCTTGCACTGATGGTTATGTCAGGACTTCACATCCTCAATAAAATCCATGGACAACTTCAAACTAGGGTTTCATAAATTAATGTTTCCAAGCTTGAATCCTCTGGTATCCCAGTTACACCTAGAAAAAACCCCTCTTTTCAGAGTTGTCAAGTTGATCATCCTCCATATCATGATAGGGTTATTGATTGGATTGAAGGATCTTATCTGGCAGATTTCCTTGCTAGCAAGCAACATGTCGCCTTAGTTACATTTGATTTAGGGTTAAGAATGAATGAATGTATGTCATGGCTGGACGTCTATAAATTTCATGTTTGTGATTTTGTTTACTAGGATTGTGTTGCAATTTTCCTTGAATGATATTTTTTGGCACATTTTCTTGTAAGTAAACGTGGCTTTGTTGTTGTTGTGCATGTTTCACAGGTGAGCATTTCGGCTTTGGCACAATTCTTTTCACAGATTCTAATCATTGTCATCTTTGTTTTCACAAGTCAGGAACTACTACAATGGCTGCATTGGAAGTTTGATTTCACATAACCAGACCTCCTCTCTGGATAAATTAGGGTTTAGAGTTTAGAATAGTTAGGTTTTATGCTTTTCTTATTAATTTTCTCATTAAGGTTTGGTCCTTATAATTTTTCTTTAGGGTTTAAATTTGTTATGTTTGGTTTCCCTTACTGTAGGTATGTTACAGGTCTATTTGGGTATCACTCTCGACAATCAGATCAATGTAAACAGGGTCTATCAAATCCCAATTTAGTTGATACATACCCTAGACATGCCACCTCATTGAGTGCTTTCATCCATGAGAGTTTCCTGACTTCAAACCTTGCTGAAGTGCTTCCTTGGGTCACCAGCGCACCCTTGGTCAGGGGTAAGTGCTCTGCAGAGCAAGTAACCCCATTCAAGGCTGCGTTGCCAAACACCTAAGCCTAGCCAAGCCTGCACTGGGCTAGAATCCTTGAAATGTTCATTGGATCCTCAATATATTCCTCCTTTATAGAGCATTCTAGAAGGAACCCAGATCCCATCCTATCAAGATGAGCTCGACTTAGGATAGCCTTGGATCATCTAATCCTCTATCCTCTCATCCCTCTGAACATGGAAACTAATCATCCAATTATGGAAAACCATTCAATGCCATTTTAATGACAAAACCACTTGCATTCATCTATAAATTGACCTCCCATCATAGACCCAAGGATCTTGGATATTATAGAGAAATATTGTTGGTTTAGAGACTTGAAAGATTGTCAAGTAACGTTATGCTGCTAGATTGATGTTGCTATGGTGTAATGAGGGTTTGGACTAAGCTGGATGAGTGACACGAGACCGAAGCACATTGGGTGTAACTTTTCCTTCTATCAATCAATAAAGTTGTTTGTTCCTTTTCCAATACTTTTGTCTATATCTATGATGAATGTATGTTCAAATGTCGTCAATTCCATTTGTTTACAATAAATAGATCATATGCTTTGATTGTTGGCATTTCTATTTCTATTGGCGGTTACCAATTGAGCGAATTTAGTTTGAGTGGGAACAATGGGAACAACTCAAAGGAGATCAAAGGAGCCGAAGGATCACAAGTAGGTTCCTTGATCTTATCTGTTTATTGTAGGAAAAGGTTAAACATCTTTACTTTAGTTGTTCTAACTGTAACTACCCACTTAGGGAAGATATACTTATCTGTAGGTATAAATTTCGTATAACAAATTGGTGAATCCACTGGGGAATGACCATCATTCCTAGTAGTTATCCCTTGTCTTAGCAGCACCAATAGACTTTTCTTGAGTTCATTTACCCATATTCAGTCATTTTGAAGCTTGTTTGGTCAAAATGTGTGCTTATTTGTGTGCTGATAGTGCTCTCTGGCATCAACACACTGTTGTTATTGACACAATGCTCTGCAGAGCAGCCTTAGCCTAGAGACAGTGCTCTGCAACACACTGTCTCCCACTCAGGGTTGCGCTGGTACCTGTCAAGCCAAAAACCCATCTTCTTGCTTAATTTTTTCCAAACTGTTTCACATCTTGTTTGTTGAATGGTTAATGTTTCTCTGTCTTTGAAGTCCAAATTAGCATTTCTTTTCCATGCCCACTTTGGCTTTGTTTGTTCAATGTTTCTTTATGTTTTCTTTATCATTGTTGAATCAATTCCAAAGTTAGCTTACATTGATTAGTCATTACTTTTCTGAAAAAGAATTGTCATAAAGTATTCATTTCTTTGAAAAAGAAACTCTTGTAAAGTCTTCGTTTCTTGTGAAAAACATTGATAGATCGTTTGTGCATTTAGTTTCTTTATGTTCATCTAAAAATTAAAGGAATGAAAAGAAAAACATGCATAATGCGTTTAGAAGTTTCTGTGTGCTTGTAGGAAAGGTATAGGGAAAAGTTGCATTAGATGTGTTCTATTCTCTTTGTTTAGAGATTTTGATTTCTCTATCCCTTTTACTTACGGTTTTCATTGTTAAAATCAAATGAAAAGAATGTTTCTCATCTTAGTTGCATTCTAGGAGTTTTAGAAACATCACATAGTGAACCTGAAAGGAAAAATTTTAAACAAGATCAACTAAAATTTATCTCAATTAACCTAATGGAGCATTGTTACTTAACGCATAACATTTAGAGGTCTAGGCTAGAGGCGTGTTCTGGCATTGTTACACATAGTAGCTATCGCTAATGGTCTGCGATACATTCCTAGTGTGATACCTCATTCCATATACATAAGTATATTGTAGCTTGTCCACGTACTTTTGGGTATATTGGGTGGTGTTATAGTACGAAAAGTATAAGGGAATTCTCTCACTGTGTAGTTTCGCATTAGACAGCCCTAGCACGGATTGGGCCTCCACATACTTTCAGTTATATTTGGGAGGACTACATTAGGTTTCTATCCATCCATAGGTAACTGAGTTGGTCGCCTTGTATACTGTGATACACCAAAAACAACATTTGGGGAGATTACCTACACGTATGTTAAATCCTTGGCTCCTTCGAGGTGGCATATTGTAGTTCACAGCTACTTGTAATTCTTTTGCCTAGATTACCCTCTTTTTGTTTATTTCTTTTTATAATAAAATTAATCAATAATCATGGAAGAAAATCAACCTTTACCTCATCATTCACATAGGACAACGAGTAAACCGCCTTTACCGCCTGAAGCTACACCTAGTCGGAAAAGCGGTCTCTTTTAACTGGGTCCAATACATCAGAAACTTCTGGTTCTTCATCTGATTTACAAGAGTCGCCTATACCGATACGTACTGAAATTTCAGTTACTACTACTATTACTGATTTATCTACTATTGAAGTGCATCCTTTACAATTACATGAGGACAATGAAAGTGAACTTAGTGAAACGGTAACTAAAGTTGTCCAACAAGAAGTTGATCCTCAACCCAAAGTTGTTCAACAAGAAATTACTTCTAAACTTGAATTTTTTCAATCGGAAGTTGATCCCAAACCTATCATAGTTCAACAAGAAGTTACTTCTGAACCAAAATTTGTTTAAGAAATTCATCTTGAACTCGTTGTTCTTTTACCAGAACACTTGGATCCCAAAGTTGAACAACTAGAAGTTGTTCCTGTACCAGAAGACGATCGACCGGTTTATCGTCGGAAATTTGTAACTGTTGAGACTTCTCCTTTACTGCAAAGTCAAACATCAGAACTTTATTAGGTACTTGACGGTGAAATCCTTTCACCCGTTTTGATTGCTATTAAAGAGGAATTTGAAGAAGAAACTTCAACTAGAACTCCAACTCATTTTGGACCAGGGCTTTATCTTTATCCGTCTTTTCCTCAGTTAAACTATACTGCTCCTATTGATCTCGTTTCCTTTCAAACTCCCGTAGATTCATTAGGAAATTTATTGGGTCATTTGACTATGGCTGAAACAACATCCCAGATTGTATCATCAATTACAGTCGTGACAACATCTATTGTCGTTACTTCTTCGATGTTTACCACAACACATAAGTCACATTTGTATGGTGGTTCATCCATCCCAATGGGTTACCAATCATTTTTTGGAACTCACTCCGGTGTTTCTTCTAGTCCATGGTCTTCACCCATGTCGGCCACAGGAATTTTACCTGGTTATTCACTTATTGATACTGAACAGTTTGATCCATCAAGTCAATATCAAGCTGGTCCATCTAGTTACTATCCAACGTATCCACTTCACACTGGATTACCTCCATATGGAGAATAATATGACCAATATGCTTATTCTCCATACTCTGGGGGCCACCATATGGAAGTCTATCGTCATCTTTAGGTCCGACTTATTCTGGAATGACTATTTGTCAATGGCAACCTACAATGCCTATTCAACCAAGGCTTGTGTATCCATCACAACTAATACAACCTGTTTCATCCATACCTACTGCGCCTATTTTTACGACTTTACCACAGTCGCAAGCTCAGTTGATTGTATCTCAACCTTTGCAAGCTGATCCTTCAACCTCTTACCCTGAAGTTTCAGGTCTATAGACTCAGTTTTCTCAGGCTGTTTTCCAACAACCGCTTGTGTCTGGAATCCAACAACCTCAGGCCAATTTTCCATTAACTGGGATGACTCATACTCATATTGGTCCAATTTATCCACAACCTGGTCAAACTTATACTGGTGGGTAACAACCATTGTATCAACAACCGTGGCAGCCACAATACCAACAACATCAATTCCAATAGTACCAAACTTATCCTGGACTTGGTCAACAAGCTTATGCTGGGTGTGGTCAACAACAAGCTTACCCAGGTTCTAGTCAACAATCCTATGCTAGTTTTTATCAACAACAAATTTATCCTGGTTCCAAAAAACAACCCATAAGGGATATGCTCAAACAAACCTCCCCCTATCAAGGTTACCAACAGAAGATTCCTTACACTGGTATGCAAAGGCCTATTGCCTAGGAAATTCAATCTTACCTTGGTTACGCTCAACCCGACCTAAACCGATAGTTTCCTTTTGTTGCAACGCTTGAATTACCAGATTAAAATCGGGTTACCAATGATCCAATTCTTTATTCAGCTTGGTGGCAGGTGCTTCCACACAAATTGCCTTCTGATATTCCTAAGTTCAATGGAAACCTTGGAGAAGATCCATCAAATCATGTTATGAATTTTCATTTATGGTGTTCATCCAACTCCCTAAATGATGATTCAGTAAGACTACGTCTTTTCCAGCGAATGATCACTAGTTTGGCTACAAAGTGGTATATTGAATTACCATGAGCTTCATTTGACAACTTCACAGCCTTAGCCACTATATTTTGAACCCATTTCCAGTTACCCATCAGATATGAAACTGGAACGGAATTGTTGACCAACTTTAAACAGACCCCTACTACTCACAGTTCTGATCATATTCATGAGTGGTGTTGTCATCGTCGAATGGTCAAAACTTTTGTTCCTGATCAACTTTTAGTTGAGTGGTTTATTAAATCCTTGTTGTCATCTGTCACCGAGGATGTGGCTAAAGGAGGAGTTGTTACTGAAGAGAAATTAATTTCTTGTGCCCAATACTTAGACTTGATTTATATCTAGTCTAGTACGCTCTATGATAAGATTCCAAATGCACCTAGACTAGCTTTTATTGTTCCACCACCTCCATCCAGTAAGGACTCTCATGTCGGTGATGGTGTGATAGGTTCTTCAAGCACTCAAACAACAAGTAGACCATCTAGTCAAACACTTGCTATTTCAAATCAAACCTCTAATACACTGATAATTCACTTGCTTCCGAAATAAATGTTGTGTCATCTGACAAAGGTAAAAATGAAAAGCAACCTAGAAGCAAGAAAAAGGGAAAACCAAAAAGAAACAAAATTCTCCCCCCCAAGAGAAATCACTTGATTCCTCTTCTCCGGCTAGGAAACCTCATTACCCATGTTTAATTTGTAATGAGGAGCACTTTACACGAGACTGTCCTCAATGATCTAAAGTCTCAAAACTTCTTAAGACTTCTAGTACATCCACTGTGTTGACAGACCTTTTGCCAAACCCAAAGACAAATTTGGTTGCTACAGATCATGCTTCCACTTCACAAGTGCTTATGCTATCCGCCACTAAGCCTAAGACTGATGTTTTGGTGACTACACAAAGTAAAGATTACGGTAATCCACCATCGTCGTCAAATAACCAGGCTACAGATCAACCCAATACTTCGACTTCGACTTTGTCTGACTCCATTCCACCACCCATTGCACCAGAGTTAACAATAAAACCGCCAAAGGGAGTTATTCATAAATATACATTCAACCCTCGAGCTTGAGCAGCACAATATTATAACATAGTAGAAGATTTGGCTCAGTCACCTTCTGCTATGTCAACGCTTGAGGTGCTTCAAAATTGTCCCTCCCAAAAGCATGCTTTATTGTTAGCAATTGGTGGAATTGTTCTGACGGATTCCAATCTCGTAATTTTTAAGCATACAAGTTATATGCCACAATTACCAGCACAATTATCATTCTTGATCCAATTAAATGCTTTGAATCACCTCATTCACCAAACCATTGCTGACAAAGGTGCATCTACTTGTATCATGTCAATGAATTGCTAGAAAACACTTGGGTCACTGCCTTTGTCACGATCACCTATGACGTTAAAAGCTTTTAATGGTCGCACTTATACACCTTGTGGAATTTTAAGTAACATGCATATAGAACTAGGGGGAAGAACTGTAACTGTTGAAGTTGAGATCATTGACAGACCCCTTAACTACAATATTTTACTGGGAAAACCGTGGGTTTACGCTATGGCTACTGTGTTTTCGTCATACTTTTGTATGATCGCTTTCCCTCATAAGAGCGGAATCACAGTAATTGATCAACTTGCCTTATTTGCCTCTAGTTCATAAGCAACTAGAATTGTTCCATTAGTTCACGGACCTCTGCTATCTCTTCAGAACATTGGAGTAGGTCTCTTCAAAGATTCTTCCCTAATGGGCAGCTTTTCACTACCGTCACCATCACAAATGACGGAAGTTGCAAAAGTTGAGACCTGTAACATGATATCTTCCACTTCATCTGACTCATGGAATATTTCCAATAATTCCAAATTTGATATGCATAATGAAAGCATGCCACTAAGCCCAATTGAGCTTGCATATCAATCAATATTTTTGGCTTGTGTAGCAAATCCAAATCCATCATCACCGATTGTATGGGTTGATCGTTCGTTAGAATATGGTACTTCCTCTGATCCTTTTTCACGCACATTTTCTACTGATGAAGGAATCATCCAATCAATGATGATAGAAGAAGAACCATGGGCAGATTATCATCATCGATCCAATCTTCCAGATCACATAAAAGATATTCCAAATGAGCTAAATAGACCTTCAATCATTGATTTCCTTTCGAATTCTGTATTTGTAGACACAATCGATTCCGAACAAAACTTATCGAATATCGAAGAAACCATTTCTATTGATATTTCGACCAAACTTGGAATTGTAGAAAACATACATGTTGGAAAATCGTGTTCTCCATTGGAACTTGAAACTTATCATGCTCTTTTTCGTGAATTACGCGATATTTTTTCTTGGTCATATGAGGAAATTCCAGGTATTGATTCTAGTATAGTTGAACACAAGATTAAAATGTATCCTGATGTCAAGACGATATGACAACGCCTCCATCCTGTTCATCCGAAGAAGGTTGCTGCCATAAAAGCAGAAGTTGAAATTTTTTTTCATGTTGGTTTCATATACCCCATTCATCTTACTGATTGGGTTTCCAATCTTGTTCCTATCATGAAGAAACAAGGAACAATACGAGTGTGTGTTGATTATAGGGATGCTAATCATGCTTGTCCAAAAGACAACTATCCACTCCCTTTATCAACCAGTTAATTGATGAATGTGCCAGATGTGAAATATTCTCATTTATGGATGTCTTTTCTGGCTATAATTAGATCAATATACGCCTAGAAGACCAATCTAAAACTACCTTTATTTGTCCCTAGGGCACATTGGCATATAGGAAACTCCCTTTTGGTTTGAAGAACGTTGGGGCAACTTTTCAAAGGGAAATGAATTATGCCATCCACGACATCAAACACATCGTTCAACCCCATCTAGATGACTTACCTGCTCATTAATGGAAACGAGCTTATCACCTGCAACATTTGAGAGCCATATTTTTATGGTGCCAACACTACAAAATTCAACTCAATTCACATAAATGTGTGTTTTGTGTTGGTTATGGTCATTTGCTTGGGTTCGTAGTGTCTAAAGAAGGAATTCAACTTGACCCCTTGAAGGTTAAGGCAATTCTTGATCTGCCTCCACCTTCCAATTTACTTCAGTTACAGAGACTCCAAGGGAAAGCTAACTTTCTAAGGAGATTCATTCCCAACTATGCCGAAATGGCTAAAGGATTTACTCATCCTTTGAAAAAGGCAATTCCTTTCGATTGTGACCAGATTGTGCAAGCTTCCTTTGATGCTCTCAAAGATACCCTGATCTGAGCATCATTAATGTATTCCCCTAATTATCAGAGCGACTATTTCTTGTATCTCGCCGCTGCAGATACAACCATTGCTATGGTTTTAGTCGAAGAAGAAGATGGGATTTAACATCCGATCTATTATTTGAGTCGTAATCTCAATGATACAAAAGTTAAGTATTCTTACGTAGAGAAGCTAGCTTTGGCTTCTGTTCAAGTTGTACAAATATTTCACCATTGTATCCTGCTCTGAAAGACCATGCTTATTTCGAATTGCAACCCTATGACATACATCTTGTTACGTCAATTGCTGGGGGGAAAATATTCAAAAGGGATCATCATTTTACAAGAATTTGATTTGGAATTCATCAAATCCAATTCAAATAAATATTTGGTTTTTGTCGAGCTTCTTTGCAACCTTCCCTCTACTGCCATCAACTCAATAATGGAACCATCAATTCCGGATGAGTCTCTATTTCTAAACTCATCATCTAACCCATGATATGGAGATATACTGTTCTATCTCCAAACCCAAACTTTTTGGTCCGATAACTCTCACTCGCAACATCGACATATTCGATATCAAGCTAAAGACTATCTTATCATTGGCGACAACCTTTACCGTCATGGTATCAATACGATTTTTGTAGGTGCCTCACACATGAGGAGGCTGAAAAAGTTCTAAATGATTGCCATTCTGGTGCTTGTGGTGGAAATTTATCTGGTTATGCTACCGCACAAAAAATTCTCCATGCTGGTTACTTCTGGCCTACCATATTTAATGATTGCATTAATGCTGTCAGAAGTTGTGATATGCCATATTTTTGATCGTAAGACTCGATTACCACCAGCAGCACTGCATCCTATCATCGTTGTTGGACCATTTGCAAAATGGGGCATTTATTTCATGACATGTAACCCTCACTCGACTAGGGGGCATGGGTATATTATTGTCGTCGTTGACTATTTTATGAAATGGACCAAGGCGATGCCTACATTAAACAACAACAGTGAGACAACTACACTTTTTTTCTTCAACCATGTGGTTGCACGATTTGGTGTACCACAAGATATAGCTACAAATCATGGTTCGCATTTTCACAATCACATGATGTCTGAATTAACTACCAAGTTATGACTCTCACATGATAGTTCTACTCCTTATTATCCACAGGCTAATGGACAAGTTGAAGCCATCAAGAAATTCCTTAAGCAAATGCTTCAATGAATGATAGGACTTCACAAACGAAAGTGGCACTTGATCCTGTACTTAGCTTTGTGGGCTTACCGAACCTTGGTAAGAAACGCAACTAGATTCACACCTTTCCAATTGATGTATGTTCTTGAGGCAATCTTGCCATTACAATGTGAGATTTCATCACTAAAACTCATAATTGACTTGTTACCTAACACTTCTGATGAGGAAGCACATTTCTTAGAACTCATCCATCTAGATGAAACACGTCATGAAGCCGCATTGGCCAACAAAGCACATAAGAAATTAATTAAGGTGCAATATGACCACAATGTCAAGCCTTGCATATTCTCAGAAGGAGACCTGGTCTTTCTTTATTATCAAGAAGACGATAAATTAGGAACAGGAAAATTTGAACCACTATGGATGGGCCTCTACATTGTCAAGCGTGTTTTGGTAAAAGGTGCTTACGAGTTGGTTGATTATGATAGAATTCCATTTTCGTAGCCCTGAAACGGGTTGTATCTTAAATGTTACTATGCTTGATTGTGCGTAGTAAAAAACTTTATATATGCTTTGATTGCGTATGTGTGTCACAATGTGACTTTTACAGTTTTTATGTGGTTAGTAATCTGCTTTTCATTTGTTGCAGATGTTAGAATCTTTGGAACAATTTGTTGGTTATGCCGATGGTGCTAGTCGTAGTACGCTGAACCTATCCTCTGCAACATGGGTTGTATTCACTCCAAGTGGCGAGTTAGTGAGTTTTCAAGGGATTTGTATTGGCCTTTCTATGAATAATATCTCTAAGTATAACACATTGATCGAACTCCTCTCTAATGCCATTTCACTTGGCATTCGCCGAATCATTATTAGGCTAGACTCACAACTTCTCATACTACAACTTACGAATGTTTACACAGTCCAAAATCCAACTATTCATTGTATATTCCTTAGAGTTTATCTCTTGGAAAGACATTTTGATTACATTCAATATCAACACATTTTCAGAAACTTTAACACATTGACTAATTCTTTAGCGAATTACATGTTAAACATACATTTACGACATATGTAAAGAGTAAATTTTCAATCCACATCAACAGTTGAATAGGATTATACATAACCATACAAAAACACTGAAAGTAAAATAGATAGATGTTCAAAGTGTTTACAAAAATTTGTGTCCAAGAAATGTTGGTCATGACCTCAAAACTGTAGAAATTCTCTAAATTCTCTACAAATCTCTCTCTAAGACCATGTAGAAAATCTGTCTGTAGGTTAACTCGATAATGCAATATACATCAAATAAAAATACTATAACCTACTTCTACTATCAATTTGCGGAAGCTTAAAGATCGAGCTGAATAATATAACCAAAAGAAGAAGAATCAATGCACAATACACATGAAAATACTTTAGGGAAAGCCTTAGCTAAAAACCCCACTATCTATATTATCATACAAGGTGGAAATACATAGGAATTATACAAAGCCTTAGCTCTCACAGCTAGCCATCTCTAAGTACAATCCTCACAGATGCTCACAAGAAATCCTGGCTTCTCACAAGCCTTCCTCTCTTCCCTCCAAGCTCCTATTTCCTTGCAATATTCCTCTGGGATGATCTCCTTCAACCAAGTGGTAAAACTCGATTTACGAAGTGGATGATCTCCTCATCTCACACACTACCAGAACTGTGCAATTTTGAAGGAATATTCCTTCTGTATGCATGAGGTTTCTTTATAGGAAAACACATGCAACTGATAGTACATTGTCCTTGACTTTAATTTCAAACAGGTCTTTCTTAGAATAGACATGCATGAGTTTATGATGAGGGAATCTTCAGTTAACTAGAATACACTAGTTGAGTGCATGGATGCATCAACTGACTGTTGACTCACCATTAGTTCCTCAAACAATTTGGAACTAATTTAACTGGACTTAACTTAGTAAACTAAGTTAACTAATTACAAATCAAATATAACTCAATATTATCTCCTTAATTTAAGGGATAACTCCTGCATGACTTTAGAAAGACTTCTAACTTGAACTTCTCCAACTAATTAAGCCAAAATAACTTAATTATTTCCAAGTAGCTGTTAAGACTAAATTTGATTTTAATTCACAATTTAATTTAGGGACAAATTAAATTGGAATATTCTTGTTGCCACATTTCAACACTCCCTCTCAACAAGAAAGGAATTATATTGCAGCAACATGATCCTCCCATCATCAACAGCTTGCTTTACCTTGTAAAGCCAATGGAAACTCACAACTGACTTGTTCTCCGGTCTAGGAACCACGTCCCAAACACTGTTACGAACTATGGAGTCATACTCCTCCACCATAGCATCAACCCAAATCGGTTGCTGCACTGCTTCCTCAAAGGAAGATGGATGAGTCTCAACACATTCCACAATAAGGGCCATGTATCCAGTGTACCTCCTAGGTGACCTCCACTGTCTACGCTGAGAATATGGTGCTCCCACATTCTCTCTCGCATCCTTCAACAATCTGTCAGCTTCTCTTGTGCACTTCCGTCCATCTCTGGGAGACTCTGCTTGAGTGGATGTCTCCACTCCTGAAATCTCTGCATGTGGATGCTCCACATCAGTGTGAGACTCCTCCTCCTTAGGAACCAACTGTTCCTCCACAACCTATAGTTGGAGCTCCCTCTCAAGGGAAACTCACATGGCCTTCTGCTCATCAAACTTGAGATCTCTATGAACCACTGTCCTCCGACTGGTAGGCAAGTACACCTGATAGTTGTGAGGTGTATCAATGTACCCCACAAATATCCCCAAATCTATTGTCGGCTCAAGCTTCGTCCATGCATCCTTTGTCACATGGCAATATAACGATGAGGAAAAGATCTTGAAGTGACCCACTTCTAGTCTCTTACCGGAGAAAGCTTCCTCTGGTGTCTTCATCCTAAGTATGACATATGGGCTTCTATTCTACAAATAGATCATTGTGTTGCATGGCTCAGCCCACAAGTGAAGTGGTAGGCCTTGGTTATGCAGCGTTGCTCGTGATGCCCCTACAACTGTTATGTTCTTCCTCTCGGCCACCCCATTCTGCTGTGGGTTATGAGGTGTCATCAACTCTCGTTTAAGTCCTTCCGCTGCACAGAAGTCCTTAAACTCTTGAGAGACATATTCTCCATCGTTGTCGCTTCTCAAGGCCTTGATATTCTTCCCTCACTCTTTCTCAACCAAAGCTTTGAACTCACAAAACTTTGTGAAGGTTTGGTCCTTCTTTTGCATGAAATAAATCCAACATTTACGAGAATAGCCATTAATGAAAACCAAATAATACTTTTGCTTCACCATGGATGCAGTCAAGAATGGTCCACACACATCAGTATGAACTTGCTCTAAGATAGCCTTCGCTCAACTATCTCGATCATGAAAGGAAGACTTGGTGTACTTTCCCAAGGTACAACCTTTGCATGTGTCAACTTGCTCAAGTTTACCTTTGGGAAGTCCTATAGATATCTGTTGCATTATCTTCAAATCCCCATGATGCAAATGGCCCAACTACTTGTGCCACAACTCGTCAATGTCTTGGCTTTGCACCAATTTTGATTTTGTACTCAATGTTACACAATCATCTACCTCTAGTTTATAGAGATTCTTCACCAAAATCCCTATCCTCTTGCTTTGACCCATGGCTATGTGTCTTAGGAACACCTTTCCTTTACTGAAGACAACATCGTAGCCTTTGTCCTCCAACATTGTGACCGATACCAAGTTCTTCTTCAGTCCAGGCACATACTCCACATCTGTCAAGGTGATAGGAGCTCCATGTTCCCTCTGAAAAGCAACTGTGCCCACTCCTAAAACATTATACCTTTTGTCATCACCCATCTCTATGTACATCTTGAGGTCTTTATCCTCCAAGACACTGAATAACTTTTTATCACCGGTCATGTGGAATGAGGCTCCACTGTCAGGATACCAGACACAACCCATCATCGATGACATCATGCATGTGATCAAGGTAAAGTCCATTTCGAACTGAGAGGCTAATGCCTCACCTTCCGATCCTTCCGAGGATCCCTTCTTGGACTTCTTCGATGCGAAATTAGTTGCATAATGTCCCATCTCGTGACAATTAAAGCATCTTACTTTAGACTTGTCACCCTTCTTCCCTCCATGAGAAGAATTCAATTTGGAATGGGATGCCTTCCCCTTCCCTTTCCTTGCCTTATTTTCTAAGGCCAGATTTTCTTCATCATCATCCTTGGATGAAGAACCATCTCGCGTGCTCCTCCTGATCTCCTCCTGCATCAGATCTGACCACAGTCGTTCCCAATCCGGCAGTTTCTCCCTTCCATTCATAGAGTCCTGGTAGCTATTCCAACTCTTTGGAAGGCCAAGGAGAGCAAGGCTCACCATATCATCATTGGTAGTAGTTATTCCCACACCGCTAAGCTCATCTCTGCAGGTGGTCAGCATGTTCAGATATGTGGAAATAGTATCACCCTTCTCCATCTTGATTCTTCAAAGCTTATCCTTGAGCGCCAATTTCCTCTGGTCGCTACTGTTCTGGTAGAGGTCCTTCAATCTCTCCCACATTGAAAATGGAGTATCCTTCCCATGGAGACTTGAGACAATATGGTCTCGAACTCCCTCAAGGATGATCCGTCTCACCTTCGCCACACACTTCTTCCACTCAACCAACTCTTGTGCATTAGTTGAAGCTGGCTTTTGGATTTCTTGATCAATGAATTCCTTCAAGCCATTTTGTTCTAATAAAGCTTCCATTCTATCTTTCCATGCCATGTAATTCAAGCTACCTTCCAAGGCATACTAGAGTCTCAAGCCATAAAACGCCATTGGCCAACCTTGAAGTATGATATGAATTCGATTTGCACCTGCAACCCCGAACTTCAAACTTCGAATTCTCTTCTCAGTATACTATTCACAACTTCGATAAACTTGGCTCTAATACCATGTAGAAATTCTCTAAATTCTCTACAAATCTTGCTCTAAGACCATGCAGAAAATTTGACTGTAGGTTAACCCGATAATGTAATATACATCAAAGCAAAATACTATAACCTACTTCTACTATCAATTTGTGGAAGCTTAAAGATCGAGCTGAACAATATAACCAAAAGAAGAAGAATTAATGCACAATAAACATGAAAATACTTCAGGGAAAGCCTCAGCTAAAAACCCCACTATTTGTATTATCATACAAGGTGGAAATACATAGGAATTATACAAAGCCTTAGCTCTCACAGCTAGCCAGCTCTCAGTGCAATCCTCACATATGCTCACAGGTAATCCTGGCTTCTCACAAGCCTTCCTCTCTACCCTCCAAGCTCTTATTTCCTTGCGCTGTTCCTCTGGGATGATCTCCTTCAACCAAGTGGAAAAACTCGATTTACCAAGTGGATGATCTCCTGATCTCACACACTATCAGAACTGCGCAATCCTCAAGGAATATTCCTTATGCATGCATGATTTTTCTTTATAGGAAAACACATGCAACATATAGTACATTGTCCTTGACTTTAATCTCAACTGGATCTTTCTCAGAATAGACATGCATGAGTTTATGATGAGGGAATCTTCAGTTAACTATAGTACACTAGTTGAGTGCATGCATGCATCAACTAACTGTTGACTCACCATTAGTTCCTCAAACAGTTTGGAACTAATTTAACTGGAATTAACTCAGTAAACCGAGTTAGCTAATTACAACTCAAATATAACTCAATCTTATCTCCTTAATTTAAGGGATAACTCTTGCATGACTTCAGAAAGACTTCTAACTTGAATTTATCAAACTAATTAAGTCAAAATAACTTAATTAATTATTTCCAAGTAGCTGTTAAGACTAAATTCGATTTTAATTCACAATTTAATTCAAGGACAAATTAAATTGGAATATTCTTGTTGCCACATTTCAACAAAAACCTAAAAATGCATACAGTAAATCATCCTAAGAAGATATAATGATGCTCATGATAATAGGTCACTGCTGGAGCTATCGTGCGCAATAACCTCATCCAATCGCTAGGTACACCAATAGTATGGCACTGTAGTCTCCTTGTTAACTTCTCGATCTGAACTTCTGGTATGCCGAGGGTTAACCCCTCTATATGATCCTTCAACTTCGCTAGTGTCGCAATCAGATCTAAATCCTGCTGAACTTCTCTTCCGACATTTCTCTCTGCTGGTTCACCTGCCTCCTGTTGATGACCCATTGGTCGAATGGTGCCAACATCTGTATACATGAGAAAAATTTTAGTTTAGTCATGGAAACATCAAAAAACACAAAAACATGTAAAAACTCAAAAAATAAAAAATACATGGTCAAAACAATTTACCTATAGCACCCCATTGAGCACCCACTGATAATCTCAAATCTGGATCTCCACGAAAATCCATCACTGCATATGGATGCTCCTTGATGACAATATGTTGTCAATGAATCCAACTGAAGAATGTGGTAGAAATGAGATTGATGACTGACCAACATTTCTAGCCATCAACTCTACCCATCTCTGCATCCGTGGATCTCTAGGACCAGCTAAACTCAGTGTCACATGCTGAGGTTGCATCAATGGAATTCTCTCAAAAGTAAAAGCGATCAAGATTGATCCACATTTGAAATTTTTTGTCTTACCACTTTTTACTTTAGTTAGTTGCTCTTTCATCAAAGAGAGTATTTCCTCACACTAGTTGAACATAGTTGGCTCGAGACACTCGAGGACATACTACATGTATGATCTATTCGTGACATGAAGTGTCACGCTACCTGCCAACTTTATGATAGTAAAGAGGATTGTTCGCAAGGGTAAATCATGAACATTCCTGATGTTTATCTTTCCATCTTTGCTAGGCTGTGTATCTGGCCGACAGAATTGTTGAATGTAGTCCCTCACTGATTCACCTCCACAGGTAGAACCTGAAAGAGAAATGGGGGCACCACGTATCGACAATCCTGTGAGGAAGTAAATATCATCGATCAATATAGGAAGCACTTTGTCCCTGTTAGCTTTGCTACAAACTTTAACAGAAGAAGGTCAAATTCGGCTCGGCCATGTGTTTATGCAAAAGAGGGAGCTCGCAGCAGTCATTTACCACCTTCTACTTCAGCTTCCTCATACTCTCTTAGCCCTTCGTATCTCTGTTTTCCTTTGAAAACCTCTTCATTCCTCACCTTTCTCTATTTCCCTGCTTGATTTCTTCTACTCTGTTGCCTCTGTTTTATTCTTATAATTGCTACATAACCATATTTCTTTAGCCTCGGGCACCGAGTTCAAACGTCCATAAGGCCCTACCATATAACCTCAACGCTTTCATTCCTCATCGCAATCAGCAAATTGCATGCACAAGTGTATAAGGCTATGCCCTTGACCTCCGCCGATGCGATAAAGTCTTAAATATGGTTAATTCCTTTTCGGGTCCGGGCTCCAGTCGCTGATCGCAGATTGCATATGTATAAGGCTACGCCCCCCTGTCTTCCGCCGACGCGATATTACGATCGCTCCTCTGCCGTCCGATCAGTCCCGACGATCCAATGGTCCTCGTCCATCCTGATCCTATATCTCCCGATACCTTCTACCGACAGATCTCCGCCATCCGTCGCATGATCCGACGACATTCGCTCATTCCCATTGTACAACCTGCACACCTGTTAAGGCGCGGGGAAAGCGGTTTCCTGTGCATCCCATCGGCCACGCGTCGCATTTTCATTCCATCACACGCCCATGTATGAATACCACCGCAGCTCCAAAGGCGGTGCGGGGAATACCGCCCGCCCGCGAAACCGTCGTCCTTCCACTTGTTAACAGCCGCCCTCCCATCACGCCCGATCACCGTCGGATCCACCGTGTCCAGATCCAACGACCCTTGTTCCTCCATCCACATTTCCTCCCGATAGCTCCCTCTGATTCGATCTCCGCCATTCTTCTATTGGATCCGACGGCCAATAGTTGTTCTCGTCATATGCACGCTTTCGCCATACTACCTGTACCACTCCCGACTGTCCTCTGCTACCAAAGGACAAAGACTGCCAGTACCTGTACCCGACACAATTATTCTCCAACAACCGCATTCAACTAACACTGTGGCCGAGAAGAAAAAGGATAGCCTTGAGCAGTTAAAGGCACTTATCAGTTATGGGGCATCATTCAGTTAACACTCTACCTGCTCAGAGAAGGACCGTTGAACAATAGAGCATCAGGAAATATCAAATTCATTCATTGTAGCAAGCACATTTTGACCAACGACTCCATTAGAGAGTTAAGGTGGTTGGTGGTCCATTATGACTCCTCCACACGTAGAATAGCAGATATTTTTGTAAAACAAACTCTATATACACCCACAACAGAGATGTAATCTAGGTGGATGGTTTTGGCTCTGATGTAAGATTCAACTTCTGGAGACCGTAACTGCTGTGATACTTGCAGTGTCTGGTCTTCATTTTCAGCTAATACAAGCTTCTTTTGCTGTTAATTGCTCACTTTCCACTTCTTCTTTGTTCTAGGATGTGCCTGTATTGCATTTGTTCATGTACTCTTGTTATTTAGCATTTGAGGGGCTGTCATCCCACCTCTGTGTTAGATTCTTGTATGTATTATTGAATGTGTAATGTATGTTTCTGTTTGTTTAATGCCAGAGAGCTGTCATCCTGTCTGTGCATTAGTCAATAGATTTACAGACCTTTAACTGGTTGCAGCCAACCATCACAGGGTCCTGTGCATCTACTGGTGTGGTCAGTATTCTCCATATCACCTATTTCCTAGACTGTGAGTGATTGGTGGTTAAAAGCCTTGTAGTTTGGGGGTGTTCACCATGTCTGGGGTTAAGCATAGTAGAAGTGGTTATCTGGCTTGAATATGCATCATTCCTTCCATTCATCCATCTCCAACATTTTGTTGAGATTGTGATGTTCTCAAGCATCTCCGAGATACAACCTAGGAGAGTTTCTTGGGGTGATAACATCAAATGGCGTTGTTGTCGGGGAAAGGAGAATTGAAGCTCAACTTCCTTGGGAGAACGACACAGTTCCAGATTTTGATGATAGACAAGGTCTGGACACATCGCTGGTTGTAATCATCTGCCTAGCGACTCTACTGGAGGACCTACCTGGTGGCGACTCCACATTGCAGTTCTGGTCCAGTTCGTGAAGCATGTTTAGAGAAATCTTCAGAAATCACTACAGTGCCTGATCCTGAGAAGGTCGTTAATCAGAAGAAAATATTGCAGATAGGAGCATCAGGATCAGGTAATCCTTAAAAGTCCCGTGTATCTCTGCTAGTGTAGAAATACCTTTTGAGATTCATTTAGCTCATGTACATTCATTTCCCTTTCGGATCTCAGTCCATAAAAGGAACCTGTGTTGTCCATCATTTTCCTCTATCGCTGCTATCCTTTTCATTGACCCATTCACTTAGCCTACCAGTATCCTTTCATTTACCTGAGCCATGGTAGGCCAGCAAGCTCTCACAAAGATAGAACGAATAGTTGATGCCAGGTATGGACCTTTGGTCTTGCCTTCTCCTTTAAATGCCATGCCTGCAGGAGATTATTAGGAATACATGGTGAAGTTTACTGGTGCAGAAGGAGTATCAGCTGAAGAGCACCTCAAATCCTATTATAACTATGTTGATAACCTAGATATATATGAAGAGGACGTTTGGATGAGGGTTTTTGTCCGAAGCCTAGATGGGGACGCTAGAAAATGGTTCAATGAATTACCCCCTAGGTCCATTGCAGATATTGAGGCCCTAGATGATGTGTTTTTAAAGCACTGGGGGGATAAGGAAGATCTGCTCTATGATTATACTGAGTTTGGGAACTTTCAGAGGGATGGACTCTCATCATCCTTGGATCATAGGATTGATGAAATGGCCAGAATGATTGAGTCATTGGCCTTTGAAGTTTCCAAGTTAAGAGTTGAGTAGCATTAAGGAGTGGAGCAGTTGCAGATTCTGCAAAGAAGCAGAGATACAAACGAAGACAAAAGGGTGAAAACCCTTTTTCAAAATATAGTCATGGAAGAGGAGCTATATGAAGAAGAGGATGAGGTCCATGGTTTGGAAGACAAGGGTAGTGCCCCATTCCTAACCAGAGCTGCCTATGAAGAAGCATTATCTAGAGGCACTGCTCATCAGTTTGTTGTGCCTGCAGAACAACAAGCTGATTAGCAGAGGCAACTAGAAGCAGGCCCCACCATCCTCGAAGAGCTCGAAGCTAGCCAAGCTTCCAATGACTATGCAGATCTTCTGATTGTCCATCCTACTATTATCCCCAGTCCAGCAATCAAAAAGGGAGAGGAAAGCTCTCCATCATCTTATGTTTCTCTGTCTGCTTCAATGACATTCCCTCATAGCTGCCTCCTAAACACTGAGGCAAGCCATGTTCGAGTGCCCAAGGCTAATATTGATCATCTCAGTCTTGATATTTTGATGCTTGATCAGGTGGCCCCTACACAGATTGAAAGGGCTGCTTGCCAGATGACAGAGGAAGAAGAAGTGCAGTCTTGGGACTCCTCCTTGGATGAGGACTGTTCTAAGAAAAATGAAGGAGCAAATGAAGTCTCTGTGTCTACTGCACAAGAGCGTATTGGTTCATCATTTATTTTAGTTGTGCAGACCACAAATGACATAGAGAAGTACACAGCTACCATGGTTATTCAGTAGGTGTACAGAGGCTCCCATAAAGAACATCCAAGGAAGAAAATATACAGAAAGGGAATGAAAGTTGATTCATCTCTACCTAATGAGCTCAAATCCCCCAAAATTTTTGAGGTAGATGATGAAATAAATCCAGTTTTTCTGCTCTATGATGAACCAACTGAGAGGAGAAATAGTTTTGATGGCCCATCAGTCGGCCAGTTTTGAATATTTTATGTTGTTTAAGGTCCTCAGGCCTTAACGATTGTAAGAATTTTTCTTTTATAGATTTTAGTGTAGACTTAATTTGACTCCATGCCCAATGGATACTAGGCAATGTTTTTGAAGCTGGTTGTGAATGAAGGCATTGGTCTGCAGTTCTTGAGACCTCACAGGGAGGATCTCATCCCCAGAAGGAGCCAATGTTAGATCTGCTACAAACTTTAACAGAAGAAGGTCAAATTCGGCTCGGCCATGTGTTCATGCAGAAGAGGGAGCTCGTAGCAGTCATTTACCACCTTCTACTTTAGCTTCCTCATACTCTCTTAGCCCTCCGTATCTATGTTTTCCTTTGAAAAACTCTTCATTCCTCACCTTTCCCTATTTCCCCGCTTGATTTATTCTACCCGCTGCCTTTGTTTTATTCTTATAATTGCTGCATAACCATATTTCTTTAGCCCCGGGCACCGAGTTCAAATTTACATAAGGCCCTACCATATAACCTCGGCGCTTTCATTCCTCATCGCAATCAGCAAATTGGATGCACAAGTGTATAAGGCTATGCCCCTCACCTCCGTCGATGCGATAAAGTCTTAAATATGGTTAATTCCTTTTCGGGTCCGGTCTCCAGTCGCTGATCGCAAATATGTATAAGGCTACGCCCCCCCGTCTTCCGCCGATGTGATATCGTGATCACTCCTCTACCTTCCGATCAGTCCCGACGATCCAACGGCCCTCATCCATCTCGATCCCATACCTCCCGATACCTTCTGCCGACAGATCTCCGCCGTCCGTCACATGATCCGACGACATTCGTTCATTCCCATCGCACAACCTGCACACTTGTTAAGGCGCAGGGAAAGCGGTTTCCCGTGCATCCCATCGGCCATGCGTCGCATTTTCATTCCATTGCACGCCCTCGTACGAATACCACTGCAGCTCCAAAGGTGGTGCGGGGAATATCGCCCGCCCGTGAAACCGCCGTCCTTCCGCTTGTTAATGTCTGCCCTCCTGAGCGCCCGATCACCATCAGATCCGCCTTGTCTAGATCCAACGACCCTCGTTCCTCCATCCACATTTCCTCCC
The DNA here is from genome assembly GCA_031772625.1 of Pinus tabuliformis. Taxonomy (NCBI): domain Eukaryota; kingdom Viridiplantae; phylum Streptophyta; class Pinopsida; order Pinales; family Pinaceae; genus Pinus; species Pinus tabuliformis. The sequence goes on from CM062820.1 coordinate 1,546,079,665, forward strand.
GATAGCTCCCTCTGATTTGATCTCCGTCGTTCTTCTATTGGATCAGACGGCCAATAGTTGTTCTCGTCATATACACGCTTCCGCCATACTACCTGTACCACTCTCGACTGTCCTCTGCTACCGAAGGACAAAGACATCCAGTACCTATACCCGGCACAATTATTCTCCAACAACTGCATTCAACTAACAGTGTGGCTGAGAAGAAAAAGGATAACCTCGAGCAGTTAAAGGCACTTATCAGTTATGGGGTGTCTTTCAGTTAACACTCTACCTGCTCAGAGAAGGACCGTTGAACCGCAGAGCATCAGGAAATATCAAATTCATTCATTGTAGCAAGCACATTTTGACCAAAGACTCCATTAGAGAGTTAAGGTGGTTGGTGGTCCATTATGACCCCTCCACACGTAGAATAGTAGATATTTTTGTAAAACAAACTCTATATATACCCACAACAGAGATGTAATCTAGGTGGATGGTTTTTGCTCTGATGTAAGATTCAACTTCTGGAGACTGTAACTACTGTGATACCTGCAGCGTCGGGTCTTCATTTTCAGCTAATACAATCTTCTTTTGCTGTTAATTGCTCACTTTCCACTTCTTCTCTGTTCTATGTTGTGCCTGTATTGCATTTGTTCATGTACTCTTGTTATTTAGCATTTGAGGGGCTGTCATCCCACCTTTGTGTTAGATTCTTGTATATATTATTGAATGTGTAATGTAGGTTTCTATTTGTTTAATGCTAGAGAGCTGTCATCCTGTCTATGCATTAGTCAATAGATTTACAGACCTTTAACTGGTTGTAGCCGACAATCATAGGGTCCTGTGCATCTGCTGGTGTGGTCAGTATTCTCCCTATCACCTATTTCCTAGACTGTGAGTGAATGGTGGTTAAAAGCCTTGTAGTTTGGGGGTGTTCACCCATATCTGGGGTTAAGCATAGTAGAAGTGGTTATCTGGCTTGAATATGCATCATTGCTTCCATTCATCCATCTCCAACATTTTGTTGAGTTTTTAATGTTCCCGAGCATCTCCGAGATACAACCTAGGAGAGTTTCTTGGGGTGATAACAGTCCCCTATGTGAAAAACCTGTTCCGTTGGATCCCATGAATGAACCAAGAACTGCAATAGTTCTATCTGTTGCCTCATCTTAGATAGCCTGAAATATTTGAGTAACCCACAATCTCTAAGGGCCTCAACAGTACCAAGATCATTTAGGGAAACCATATCCTATTCTTCATGTTCTCTTTCACGCCATGTGATAGCCATTCTGATCCGATCAAAGTCTGAAATCACACCATAGGCTTAGTTAAGATCCATTTCATGCAAAAAACCAAAGAGATTTTGGGTAAGAATGATGAATCAAAATTCTAAATTGTGCCCAACGCACCCCTGGTCTGTAGAGAGTGCACTGTAGAGCAATTTCCCTTCTGTTTGACTGCCCTGTAGCACAATTTTCAGTGCATCAGGGTGTGCTGATTCGAGGGCATGGTATATTTACCCTAGGGACCCCAAAACCCTAAACATTTTACCCGAAATTGAAAAAGAATCACCTTAAATTAAAGAGAAGAGGTAGATCTCCTACCTGGTCCTGACGACACGAAGAATGATCCCTAGAATCTCTTGCAATCAGTTGCTGTAGTTTGAGGTAAAAACTGGTTCAGAGCACAAAACTGAATGGTAAATGTCAAATGGTAAAATGACTTGGTAAATTCTTGTTTTATGGTTATTTTATTTTATTTTCATTAAATGAATAAAATATAGTTTTCACTTATCTTTACCAATGAAACAGGTATGTTTAATCTGTCTAGTGGTTCTTTGAGTAGGTTTATAGCTGACATAGTGAATTTGACGTGCATGATCGTAAAATGTACTTTTGAGCACAGATCATACTTTGATCTCTTGTTTGAGCTTTGTTAAACATCGAAAAAGGAACCACCCTAGAGCCCTCTTTTAGATCTTTTTAGACTCTCAAAATATGAAAACATTGCCAAGTGCTTGTCCTTTTCAGCTCATAAATGGATTGGAAATGACATCTACTCAATATGAGTTTAACCCTTTTCCGGACTGGGATAGATTACTTATGAAAAAGGAATATATTGATTGAACATGGACAATAGGTTCTCTCTTGTATTATTTTATGCTTTTTCAGACTTGAGAGACAAATTGATGAAAAAGAACTTATGGAGTTTTCTTTTTGTCCCTTTTCAAACTCTCTAAACATGAAAAGGACCGAGTTCTCATTGTCGTTAAACTCATTAAAACATCAAATAGAGACAAACTTGTCCATCATGACGAGACCGAATTTCACCTTTGCTAGACTCGTTGAAACATCACATAGTGATGGATTAACCCGAAGGGTAGAATTATACATCAAGCATATGTTATCCTCCTCAAGCTTGTCAAAAAAAATAAAGAGGTACTGGTTAGCAATGACTGGGGAAAATGGGAAAAGTGATAAATCACTTTATGGTAGCAAGTCGCTCTTGAACATGACACTTTCACTTCATCTCCATGACTATTTGGGTTGGGTTATTTGCTTCATGGTTATCATACCTATGGTCTATCACACCATCCATCACTTTGGTTTTGGGTCAATGCTGCCAATTCATTCAGTGTCGCCGACATGTTCAAGAGAAGTCACTCAGTAAACTTCATCCTTTGCAATACTTATAAACCTTCATTTTCATGACTGCCATTCCTGAACATTGTGTCATCATTCACATTCTGTCTTCAAAATGATTACACTTGTTTCATGTCGTTGACGGGGGATACTTCAAGGTCCTTACGGGATGAGTCGCTTGTTGTCAACATCAGCACATTATCTAGGAAGTTGAGTTAGAAACACCCTTCCAGTACCTTGGGGCTTGCATACATCAATGGCAAGTTTCTTGTTTTTGGCGACAGGTTGACATCATAGGCCTTCGACCGAAAGAATTTGTATGGTGTTCGACATCAAAACATCTATTCACACCATGCAGAATGTATTGTAGTACCTTGAGAATCATTGGTGATTTCTCTTGCATATGTTAACAGCTTACATCATTGGTTGGTAATTAGACGGTGTCTTCCCATGTTCGACTTCAGATCACATTTTCACATGGTTAGACTCGTACTTGAGGAAACGATTAGATGGGATAGAGGACCCCAGATCTAGTTTCATCATTTTAGGCTGTGATTTTAGAAGAGTGCTAAATCATCTGTACGATGGCTTTACACAGATGGTCATCTTATCATGGGTCTATATCTATAGACGACTATCTGATTTATGTACATGTAATGAAAAGTTTATATGATGAGCATGGGTATGCCTTCCCTCAGTAATTCATGAAAAATTCAAAGATATCATGATATTATATATTGTAATTGATCCAGGTCACTGTCTGCTTCAGATCCTCCTCATCACATCATAAAGCATATCACTCAACATTATCATTTATGACTTCTTGCTTTAGAGGGAAATTGTTACAAGTCTATTTGGTCACATTACTCCCGATGATCAGATCAGTGTAAACAGGGTCTATCAAACCCTAATTCAGTTTCTACATACCCTAGACATGCCACCTCATTGAGTTCTTTCATCCATGAGAGTTTCCTGACTTCAAACCCTACTGAAGTGCTTTCTTTTGTCACCAGCACACCCTTGGTCAGGGGTAAGTGCTCTGCAGAACAGGTAGCCCCATTCAAGGTTACGTTGCAGAGCACCTAAGCCCAGTCAAGCTTGCGCTGGGCGAGAATCCTTGAAATGTTCATTGGATCCTCAGTATATTCCTCCTTTCTAGAGCATTCTAGAAGGAACCTAGCTCCTATCCTATCAAGATGAGCTTGAATTAGGATAGCCTTAGATAATCTAATCCTCTATCCTCTCATCCCTTTGAACATGGAAACTAATCATCCAATTATGGAAAACCATTCAATGCCAAAAACCACTTCCATTCATCTATAAATTGGCTTACCATCATAGAGCCAAGGAGCTTGGATATTATAGAGAAATACTGTTGGTTTAGAGACTTTAAATCATTGTCAAGTAATTTTATGCTGCTAGATTGATGTTGCTATTGGTGTGATGAGGGTTTGGACTAAGCTGGATGAGTGACACAAGATCGAACCACATTGGGTGTAACTTCTCCTTCTATCAATCAATAAAGTTTTTTGTTCCTTTTCCAATACTTTTGTCTATATCTATGATGAATGTATGTTCAAATGTTGTCAATTCCATTTGTTTACAATAAATAGATCATATGCTTTGATTGTTGGCATCTTTTGTTTCTGTTGGCAGGCACCAATTGAGTGAATTCAGTTTGAGCGAGAATGACAAGAGAAACTCAAAGGAGATCAAAGGAAGCAAAGGATCACAAGTAGGTTCCTTTATCTTATCTGTTTATTGTAGGAAAAGGTTAAACATCTTTACTTCAGTTGTTCTAAGTGTAACTACCCACTTAGGGAAGATATATTTATCCGTAGGCATAAATTCGTATAACAAGGTAGTGTAGTTTCCTACATTTTGATTTTCCATTGGCTTGCATTCACATTCTTACACTACTCATTGCTGCATAGCATGCATAATGTCTTTGCATGATTTTTTTCCCTGGTACTAGCTAATCTCATATGCACATAACATTACATTACATCATAAACCTTGTCTACTGCATTTCATCATGCATCTTTCTTCTTGCTTGGCATACACTCACCTTTGACCTATGCTGAGATTTCCCTCTATGTTGCATACCACTGCATGAGCCTTCATGAACTTGAAGCTTTCGAACCTTTGGTACTGTGAATAGATTTCTCACACGTGTTTTCACATGATCAAACCCTAAAGGAATATTTCTTAGCCTCCTCGCAAATGTTAACACCCTAAGATGGTTACATGGTCATGCTTTCCCTAACATTAAAACCCTAACCCTAATGATCATGTGTGGTTGTGATGGTTACTCCAAGAGGTAGCTTCTCTTAGAACCAACCATCAAAGTTATATCCTGGATATCTCTCCGATGAGTCTAACTTATTAACAAGGAAAATAAGAACATATTGCATGTGGGAAACCCTAATAAGTTTAAATGACATATACCCATAGCCTAAACCTTGTGCTAAACGTGGTCTTGAATGTTTCAATGGCTTGTTTTCATTGTTCGCTTGTTAACTGGAGATGAGATGTGGAAGCCTGGCATGATGGAAAACTTAAATCATGATATCTGCTAATTTCTGTTAAACAAGAAACAACCTCTCTTACTCGTAAAATAAGCGGGATCCATCATCCACCTTGGCGTAATGAATTCCCAGTAAAAAATGCAAATGCACACATGAAAGAAAATGGAATTAAATAAAGGGTAAAGGATTGAGGAAGGCTTCCTACGCAAAGAGGTGATACAATGACTCCAACGGGCTACTAACCAGGCTTGATAGAAGCGGAGCAATGTCTATGATTTATTGAAGTGACTCCACCAGGGTACTGTCTAGGCCTGCTAGCAGCAGAGCAACACAAGAAACTTATTTTTAAAATTCCAAATAAAATAAGTCTTTTGTCTCATTCTTTGCATCATTAACAACCACTGGCATGTGGAAACTTCTAATCGGGTGTTTACTAACTAGCAAGACCTAGCTGATACACAAAGGGAAGGCATATCTGCAAAGGGAAGGCATATCTCCAAAGGGCGAGGCAACACAAGAGGTACCCATAGTGACTATTCAATATTTCCCCTGCATCATTATCCGAACTCGAGCTATTACAGGGATGTCGACAGAGATACTGGATTCTACTAGTGGTTTGCCAATTGTTGTAGCCACTACAACACCACCCAAAATTTTCAAGCATATCCAAAATTTTGGGTACCGCACTTCTTGCCCCAGGCTACTAAGGTTTCAATAAGGCATTCAACTAGTTACTCTCCCCATGACCCTTCCTAGAAAACCCTGTTGATGCACCTACTCACGCTTCATACATTGCATCTACACATCATTGTTTATATTAGATATAGGCCTTAGGATTGCCATAGGGTTTTGAAGGTCAATAGCTCCATTGATACGTTAAGAGTCTCCCATGATTTTGAAACTCATATTTTCATGATATGCATCGTGATCAGTAGTTTCCCTATATTTGGACAAGCATGCATTCAATTTGGCTTTTCTTATGATTGATAATATTAGGGTTTGGGAGAAACCATGGATTGTCAAAAGATTACTCCCCTCCCTCTTGTTACCTAATTCACATCCCTTTAGGGGTGCATTCGCATCAGCATCACGTGGCATCATGGGGAGAGTCATTGCAGAGCATTTGACCCTAGGTTTATAACTAGGATTTCGTTCCCATGAATATTAAAAGCCTTAGATTGTTGTAATCAATAGTCCAATTATGCTTCACATTTACATGGTCATAAATGTTTCAAGGAACTCGCTCTACAAGTGCATCATCCCCTTGGACGTTATCTAATGTCAAAATCCACTACAATTGATAGATCCATGAAAGCACCTAAATTTTGAGTTGGCCTCCAAACTTAAGCATGATTTTATCAACCAATATAATTGATAACGTCTTAGTTTGGATCATTTATTGTTTAGGCTCCTCAAATGGTTTATTTGATTTACTCACTTGTTTTCAAACGAAAATATCACTATCGTAGATTAACTTATTTTCACCTCATCTTCTTTTCAAGGCATTAGTTGAAGATGTCATGGAGATATAGTGAACTATGCTACAATTGCATCAAGTAGTCCCTTGACATGACATTGCTAAGATGCTCTGATGCCGAAGGTTTTAACTTTCCATATGAGCCCCATATACTCTTTCAAGGAGTTTAAGGAAAACAAAGGGTGATTATGAGACAAAACACTCTTTTACACATGGAAATTATTAATACATGGCATGATGGATATTTGAAATTGATAAATGGGTTATGCTTTTGATTTGGAACCATCATAATGCACCCAGAAGTTGTATGAGAGGTCTCTTTGCTAAGAAGGATTAAAAGCCATGAAAAGCCAACAAACACACCAAAGTGATGCATGGGGGCATAAATAATAAAGGGCATGGAAGGTGTGACTAAAGGTTGCCATGGGAGAGTGAGATTCACATACCATCAGAGATAGGTGTCAAATATGATGTTTAAAGGAAACAATGATAGAACCCTGTTCTAGTTTCTCACATGAGTGCGATTAAAAGAAGTGATTTTAATTGATCCACGTTGTAAAACGATTTCCTTTATGAGCCAACAATGGGCATAAAAATGAGACCACTCCATGAGGAGAAGAATTGACAGAAGAGTTACAAACCGCAAACCTTGCAGAATTCCTAACTGATCGAAGGGATGGCTTATTGCAAGGTGAATGGTTCAGTCATAACTAAAACCTACATCTGCAAAATGGATCAAGCAGGTAAGTGAAGTATAAGTTGATATTCTATTGTCTCCATGGGCACCCACTATTATGTAGATAAAAAAAAAGAAAAGGACACCTGTGTGACATGACGAAGAGTTCTCTGTTTTAGATAGACAACTTCGACCCACTCAATTATGTTGGTCGAACAAATTCCAAGCATTTGACCAAGCATATTTTCATGCTTTCCTTATCATTCTAACAAACGACCATACTTGAAAGAGACAGGGATATAATCAAACTCGAAAAACATTGTATTAATAATGGGTTAAGTGTGCGGGCGTTTAACTAAGTGAACCATACACACCTTTGTGCGTTTCAATAAGGAAACTAGACACAACTTGACTGGCTTTGAAATTTGCACGAAGGATGAAGGGGAGGCCATAGGGGGAAGATATATTCTACGAGCGATTGTGATATTTGTAAGTCATCGTGTTTTTTTGAAAATGTGATGTTGTGCAGAAAAAGGAAGAAACACATTAAAATCCCAACCAAATCACAATTAGGCATATCCACGTTCACAAGAATTTATTTGGGCTTCACAATGACTATATTTGTTTATTGATTGAGGTGTTTTGTTTAACTATTATGGTTTAGTGCATAGGTTTGAACATTGTTAACTAACTAAGTAATGATTAAGATAACGTTCAACTTGTATATTTGTTTTGTAATTTGTATTTCATTATTTTTAGATATATAAAAAATAAACACTCGTTATGATTCCAAAAGAATGATATATGTTGCAATATTTGTTTTGAACACATTGGTAAAGTCCTACTCCAATGTCCTTTGAAGTCGTCAATTTGTTCTTCCCTTCCAAATCCATCCACGAATAGGCTAGTGCTTGATGTGCTTTTAACCACCTCATCCATATGTTGAAATTTTTCTCTGGGAAGGTGAACAATTACATAATTCCACTTCCATATGTGATTCACAATGTCATCTGCAATCCCATCGAGGCAACATCAATGAAAGAGTTGGGTTATTGTTACAAAATAGTTGATTGAAGGATCCATAGATTGTTCGCTTGTAGGGGCCTGACCCAGGTTCAGAGGTGACTTAGCCAAACAAATCCCGGTACTACTGGCCCTTTCGGCAACAGTCAGCGGAGTGCAGACTGAGGTCTCACCCGAAGTAGTATGGGAGGGTCCTAGAACCAGGTTTCCGCACCCTGGGGATGTCTGATGAACTCTGGCGGTCCGTGGTTTGACCCTGCGTGAACATCGCTACGCGCATCTATTAGTCCCTTGCACCCTGTGATGTTGCCTTCACGCAACCCTACTCGGGGTGCGATCCATATTATTACCCAAGTTCCTTACTATTAACTTGTTATTATCCGATTACTTAACTTATCTATGTAAGTCTAGTGATATTTAACAGTATATTCAACATTCATATAAGTGCACGTGATAAGAAAAAAAATATAAATACATAGAAAATCATACAAGACCCGATACACAGTTTTTAGAATCACACTTCTCTTTATTACTCTTCTTCTTCGGTTACAGACTCAACTTCGCCCTGCGCACTCAGCTGCAGGGGTCCGCGCACTCAGGTGTGGACTCTACTAGGCCTCTGCGCACTCAGCCGCAGAGCCTCTTCCTACTACTACCACCGAATACACTTAGACTCTTACTCTATGCTCGAACCATCCGTATTCATCTATCTCCAGTTCGTTATCTTTACAACTTAGAGCCTCGCTCTATTTATACAATCCCATGGTCTGCGGACCATGGGTAGGCCGACGTGACATTACATTACATTACACCACTTATGACAGACAACCCTATGACTCAATATACATTTCACGCTCCACGCCCACACTTCGCGGAGTCTTACAACATATTTGACCAAAACTTGGGCTTTGAGCCCCAAAACATGCTGTGGGGGGATTCGATGCCCAACAAGCCCCCAACACAAACATCATGACTCGCCCTTGAGTCACTCTGTCAGTGCGACAATCTTTGCACGAAGTCCCTCCAACTGGTCCAGAACGGCCTGAATGGCGGCAGCGCACTGAGTTGCTGCCTATTGTACCTGCTGCATTCTTGCTTCTAAATCATCTGTGTGTGAATTGTGTCCTTACCTTGGTACCGGCATCTGCTACATGTGTTTATAGTCCTGCACCCTTGTCCGGCTCCTCGGGTCGTGAAGACTGTGCTTCGGCCGGTTAGTCAGATCGCCTACCCACCCGTGTAGGGCTTCAAGCGACTGCCGTTGACTTTGCCTAGGAAGGGTTCTCCATTTAGTTTGGCTAGCTAGACCATGGCTCCGTCTGTGACTTCCTTAACCATGTATCGTCCTAGCCAGTGCATTCTGAACTTTCCCAAAAAAATTTCAAACTTACTATCATACAACAACACTAAGTCATTTACTTTGAAGGTGTGCAACTTGATATGGCGGTCGTGCTAGGCATTTTCACGCTATTTTTGTACCTGCTGATGAAATCTAGCCAGAAACAGTTCTTTCTCGAGTTCTTCTAATTGCACGAGCCTTTCTTCCAGGGCTTTGCCGTCTATCATGCCTGTGAGCATTGCTATTCGCAGACTAGGTACGATGTATTCCATCAGCATGACAGCTTCCGTGCCATTGACTAACCGAAAAGGTGTCTGTATCGTCAATTTATTGCACATTGTCCTGTAAGCCCATAATACAGCAGGTACATGCAGGTCCCAGTCATTTTGATGCGCGTTACATACTTTTGTCAACGTTGTCTCTATTATTTTGTTGAATGCCTCTACTGTCCCATTAACTTGTGGGTGGTATGGTGTACTTTTCTGATGATACACCTGGAACTCTTTTGTGAGCGTACTGATGGTTTCATTCAGGAAATGTGTTCCGCGATCACTCATTAATATTTTCAGACAGCCAAATCATGTCAACACGTTTTCAAACAAAAACTTTGTAACTATAGTGGCCGTGCAGTCCTTGATCAATTGCACTTTCACCCATCATGTTAGGTACTCCATTGTGGTGATGATGTAGCGCGCGCCCATCTTTCCCTGAGGTTTGATCAGTCCCACAAAATTGATTGCCCATTTTTCAAATGGCTACAGTGTCATTTGTGGATTTAGTGACATCTCATCCCTTCGTGATGGTTTTCCAGTCCTTTGACATATATTGTAGGCCTTACAATGTGCTTTCGAATTCTAGTGCAGGGTTGGCCACCATAACCCTACGCGAAGAATCTTCTGTGTGGTCACGCATACTGCATAGTGTCCTCCTACAGTGCCCCCATGTGCTTCTGCGAGGATCTAACCTCGTTCAAATTTAGGCACATATCTTCGCAATATCTCATCGTTGCCCATTTTTTAGAGGTGCCTCATGATGACAGAAAAGTCCGCCACGCGCACCACCAATTCCTTCTTCTATTGGACTGAGTATTCCTTCGGCATAGTCCTTGTTGTTAGAAAATGGATTATATCTTCAAAGTGTCTGTCCGCGACGCGCACTACAAAGGGTTGTGCATCAGGTAGTCCCTTCTCCAAATTTGTTGGTTCCTAGCCCGTCTCAATTTGTGACAAGTGATTTGGTCCTGCATTTGGGCGTCCCGGCTTGACTATGACCTTAAAATCATATGCTTGAAATAGTAAGAGTCATTTACATATGCGCCCCCCCAACACAGGCTTATTCACCAGGTATTTCAACACAGAATGGTCGGTATACATCTTGAAATGTCCTCCGAGTAAATAGTGTCGGTATTTTTGGAGCACGTACACCATTGCCAACCCCTTGCGCTCAGTGGTAGAATAGTTCTTTTCTGCTTTGGACAATCTCCGACTTGCAAACGCGATCAGGTGATCCATGCCCTCCATGCCCTCCTGTGTGAGTATGGCTCCCAGCGCAATACACGATGCATCAACATGTACATGAAATTCCACATCCCATTTTGGGAAGACCAGGATTGGAGCGGAGGCCAGTTTCCCCTTTAGGACATCCAAACTCTTCATGCAATCATCATTCCAGCAATATGTAACATCCTTTTTCAATAGCTTTTCCATCAGCACTATTATTTGGGCATAACTTTTGATGAACTTCCTATAGTATCCAGTGTATCCCAAAGTAGCACGAAGTTGTTTAACACTTTGCAGTGCTTCCAAATTTAGAATAAAACCAATCTTCGCAGGGTCCACCATCAATCCTTGTTTTGCAGACCACATGTCCCAGCATGTTTCCAAAGGGAATGAGGAATGTGCACTTCTTAAGGTTTAGCGCAATCTGGTGTCGACGACAAGTATCCAGCATCAAGCGTAAGCTTGCTACATGGTGCTTAACTAATCCAAAGACAATCTAATCATCCAGATAGACCTCCAAGAACTTGTGGATGTATTCTTTGAACGCAACCACAACGATGCGTGAAAATATAAATGGCGCATTCTTAAGTCCAAACGGCATAATGGTGTATTGAAAGTGGCCCCATTCTATTGCGAAGGTTATTTTGATCCTATCTTCTGGCACGATCTTGATTTGATGGTACCCCGAGAACCCATCTGTGATTTTTTGGCATAAATCACAAGATATTTCATTTTTCGACGTGTTTCGAACCAACAAGTGTGGGTCAACTTGTCTTGATGATGAACCACACTTGTTGGTTCGAAACGCATCGACAAATGAAATATCTTGTGATTTACGTAGAAAAATCTCTCTTAAACCTATTATGGATCACAAAAGCCTCAATTCAACAACCCATCTATGAATGAGTATGCTTCTTGACCGCCAACATTCTCCAGTACTTCATTTGTGAATGGTGTTGGGAATGGATCGTGTACACAGGTTTCATTTAGCTTTCTGAGGTCCACGCATATTCTTATTTCGCACTTCTGTTTTTTCCCCTGTACTACCATAGGACTCACCCAGTCGGATTCTTCCACTCGTTCAATAATTCTGGTTATGAGCATTTTGTCTAATTAGTCGCGGACCTTTTCTTTATACTTTAGATTCAAGCGGTAAGGCTGCTGCTTAACTGGCTTTGCATCGGGTTTTAGGGTGATCTTCATCATCCCTAAGTTGCCGACGATCCCTTTTAAGTCTATAATTTTGGTTGGGAACAAGTCTTGGTATTTGAGGAGTAACTCAACGATCTTATCCACCATGGCATCGTCCCAATAGTCCCCAAGCATTGCGTACTTCAGCTCTGCCTCCATTCCAATGTTTACCTACTTTGTCTTTAACGGCGTGGTGATGTCAGGGTCTTCAAGTGATGGTCCTCGAATCTCATGACAACCTTATGTTTCTGAAATGTGAATATTTTGTGGGTCCTCATCATCCTCCTCAACATTTACGTTGTAACACTCTAGCATGCAGCTCAACTGTGTTGCCCATTCTAGCTGAAGTACTTCCATTGGTTCCTGGGGTATTTTGAAGATAACTGCTTTTACTATCTGTAGCGCATCATTAATAGTATCTGACCAACGATCTTCAAACGTGAAAGTTAACATAAATACCTCATGCAAGACATCCCATTTTCTTGTACCATGGCGGAGCTCCGTCTCAGTATACTAATTCATGGGTATGACATTCATGGAATGATAGAATAAATGTACCCATTCAGGGTGTGGCTCTTCCTTGTAGACCTTGGTCCATTTTGCAAGGTGTGTGCGTGGATCATCTTGTCTGTCATATTTGTTTACTAGCCGTATCTGTGGTTTCCCAAATCATAGGCGCATCATTCTTCTGCATCTTCGCTAGTCCTCAAAAATTCCTGGATGCGTACCCCACCATCATGCGGGCGTTGTGCGCAGTTCCCACTTCAGAGCATCAAACCATTATTGTTCTAGTACTGCGCTTTCAAATTTGTTCAGGAATTCATCCATCGCTGTCAACCCATCATATGTAGGCAAATCCCTTGCCTCTGTTGTCACGTAGTGCAATGATCTAACCATCATGTTGCAATTAAGCGTTGTTACTTTGTGCAGCCGATTCTGCCATCACTCTTCTCTTTGTCTGAATTCAAGTGCAGGAGCTTTCATGCTCCCATGAAATCCTTCCATCTGCAGTCAGATTCACCCAATCCTCTTCTTGCGCGGTTATCTTGTAAATACAATCAATATTGTCATCATTATCCTCATTGCGCATCGGTTCAATGTATCACACTCCTTCGGCTAGATCTAGCGGTATTACTATGCGTAGTGACTTTTTTTGAAAGATCATTTTGCGCTTCTTCAAATTTATGACTCTGTTCATATCGGTGGACCAGTCTATTCCTAGTAGTGCAGGATAGTGATTACTGTCATCGACAATCTCTATCACTTCAAAATCTGTCTGCGCGTTCGCACCTTCAATATCTACTGTCACACCTTGCAATCTTCCCATGGGAAAGATCTTTTGTTGGTTCACCATTTGTAATTGAATAGGAGACCACTGTAGCACGGGTTTGCCCATGCGTTCCCATGTTTGTTTTGGCAGTACATTTGTGTCCGATCCAAGATCCAGGATTACCTAATCCATTTCATACTCGCCGATTTGCGCAGTTAACCTCATTTCCCTTCCTGTGCGCAATGCATGCATTCCAAGTTTCCGTACCATGCGCGGTTCTCCTCACCCCGCGCACCTAGTGATAAGTTCCTATAGTCCTTTTACTGTATTGTTGTCGTGTAGTAGTTTCATGCATGTCTTTAGAAAGGTAGTGAGAATTTAAGGATCCATCCCTGGTTCTAGTCGATCCTTACTACCTGAAGTGGAGGCCTCCATGAAGCTCTTCTTAGCTTCCAAGAATGTCTCCTTTGCTTGTTCTAAATTAATTCAAGTTCCTTTGTAGGAGCCTTGCGAACCCACACACTTTCTTCTGATTGTTTACCTTTATCATTGCCAGTGGTCATATCACTTCTGAGCATCATGTTTACATTCGGGTCTTCTTCGTGCAGCTCAGAACTCATCATTTGCAAATTCTAAGTCGGAGGGGGCTGAAGTACCCCTTTTTCGCATAGTCTCACTATCAATGTAGGGCAGTCTTCTGCCTCATGATCAAACTGAGTACAATACAAACATGATGTCCTTGTCAAGTTTGTACAATCATGGGCATAGTGCCCTGGCCCTCTGCAATTGTAAAAAATTAGCTGTCTGCGACCCCTTCCTGGTCCCATTCCACCTTGACCTTGACAACGCCCCTGAAATCCAGCGCACGCCATTCCTGCATTTGGGTCGAGGGCTTGTGTTTCAGTCTGCACCCTGTAGGTAGGAGTCTGATCCATCATTAGTTTATAGCTTCTGCAAGTGCATTAATCATGGCCTACCAACCCGCAGAAATTACAAAAAAATTACTGGGACGTCTACGTATGCTTCTGTAATACATGACAATTATCCGTAGTGTTTTTTTCTCCTATTTGATAGATCGCGCACCATAATACCGGTGTTACGCTTGGTCTTGCCTGTGCCTTAGGTCTTAATGGCATCGGCCCTCCTCCTGCCAAGTAATTTGCGAACACTGGACAATGGTCCTTGTCATGCCCCTGGCCTTTGCATTTTATGCACCATACCTCCTCGCGCGCCTCTGGACGAGGTGTCCTATCCTGTTTCAAACTCTGCATCTCTAGGCATAGATTTTGTAGTTGCGCATGGATTTGTTGGACTCCCAGACCAAGGTCTTGTATATGGATCTCATGCAATCTCATTGCCATCTCCAAAGCTTCGACCTGGGTGGAAATTTTTTGCTGTGACAACGTCGTCCTTAAGTGCAGTGTTAGTGACGCTGCAAACCATGTGCGGTGTTGTCCATCCGTCAACGTCATGTTGGCTTCGCGAATCATACCCTTCAGTCTTTGGTCCAAATCCCAGGGGGTCTTGCCCGAGAGCATCGCGATCTCCTTAAACCCAATGATTGATTGTGTTTCTGACTTTGGCCTGCTAAATTCCCTGTTCAACGCAGTCTGGATTTCTGTGATTCCTGGATTTGGATGGTCATTAGCATGCTTGATGTACCATGCTAATGCGCGATCCTGCAATGCACTTATCAGCGTAGCCTTTTGGATATTGTCATCCATGACTCCTTGTGCTTCCCATATTGATCTTACCACGAACCAGAATTGGTCTGGATCTTCATTCCCTACTACTCTGAATACTAGTAGTTTGATTGCACTTGCCATACTAAATTGTGGTGGTGGTGGAGGTGCGGTGGTTGGAGATGGAGGTGAGGAGGGTGAGACAGGTGGTAGTGTAGGTGGAGGTGGTAAGCACGGAATTTTCTGCCTTATCAGAATAACCGCGCTTCTCGGAGAAACTTTCGAGATCTCTTCCTCGCTTTCCCACGAGGGGGAAATTAAGGGACTGGTTTCCACTTCTTCACTACTTCCGCTTCTATAGATCTTCCCACTTCACGTAGTCCCAAACATTAATTTATTTGCATAACCCGCTTTTCACACAATAGCATCTTAATCCAAGTGTTCAAAGATTTAATATACTTACCTCATGGTCCCTTGAGGAAACGTTGCTCTGCCTCACTGTAGCTGATGGTCGTATCTACCGCGAACTTAGTGATAAATCCTCCTATAATTCGTTCGAGCCAATGGTCCAGAGCTCGCGTGACCTTATCCCCTAAAGCTTCTAGTTTGCGCACTAATTCCAGAGTCCACTTGATTGGTTTGTCGAGCCTACACCTTCCCTGATTGTCTGCTAGCTTCGCGATCCACTCATACAACTTTGAAGGAAAGGATGTAAAGAAAATTTCATGGATTTCTGTATACAATTAGCGCTCCAACCACTATTACTTAGATACTCACGGATTTCTGTTTTCCTGCGCCACGAACTTGTGAATCTTCTTGTCCAACCACCCTTCAATTTCTTTCTTTGTTGGATTCCAGTGGCACAACATCAGACATCCCTTATGTAGATCCTAGTCCTAGCAACGGAACCATTTGTTGGTTTGTAGGGGCTTGACCCAGATTTAGAGGTGATTTAGCTAAACAAATCCCGGTACTACTAGTCCTTTCGGCAACAGTCCGTGGAGCGCGGATTGAGGTCTCACTCGAAGTAGTATGGGAGGGTGCTAGAACCAGGTTTCCGCACCCTGGGGATGTCTGATGAGCTCTGACTGTCTGCGGTTTGACCCTGTGCGCATGTCATTACATGCATCTATTAGTCCCTTGCACCCTGTGATGTTGCCTTTACGCAGCACTACTCGGGGCGAGATCCGTATTATTACCCAAGTTCCTTACTATTAACCTGTTATTATCCGATTACTTAACTTATCTGTGTAAGTATAATGATATTTAACAGTATATTCAACATTCATATAAGTGCGCGTGATAAGCAAAACAATATAAATACATAGAAAATCATGCAAGACTCGATACACAGTATTTAGAATCACACTTCTCTTTATTTATCTTCTTCTTCGATTACAGACTCAACTTCGCCCTACGCACTCAGCTACAGGGGCCCGCGCACTCTGCTGCGGACTCTACTATGCCTCTGTGCACTCAGCTGCAGAGCCTCTTCCTACTACTATGACCCAATACACTTAGACTCTTACTCTATGCTTGAACCATCCGTAACCATCTATCTCCAGTTCGCTATCTTTACAACTTAGAGCCTCGCTCTATTTATGCAATCCCATGGTCTGCAGACCATGGGTAGGCTGACATGACATTACAACACATTACATTACACTACACAACTTAGGGCAGACAACCTTATGACTCAATATACATTTCGCGCTCCGCGCCCGCACTTTGCGGAGTCTTACAACATATTTGATCAAAAGCTTAGGCTTTGAGCCCCAAAACATGCTGTGGGGGGATTCGATGCCCAACACAGATCATGCACCTAAGGACAACATTCCATTGAGTTAGAAGACCCCTTGCTCTCTCCTTTTCTTTCATTTGTAATCCCCTTGTAGTGTGTTGAAGAAGATAAATCTAGTTTGGTACCTACACAATGTCCCACTTCTAGTGTCGGTACTAATACATTGTTAGTCAATGGACAACCGATAATTCGATGGAGTTAGAATATATTTCCCATATAAATAGTATGAACTATCAAGATGTGTCACTTTTATGATTCCCATATGAATAGCATAAGCATGATCTGGTTGGAATTGAACTTGGTTTAGTAGAGTTCCCCCAAGGAGGGTTTAGTAGCACAGGCCCTCCCATCTTGCCTTAACATCATGAACGCATATGAAAGAAGACACCGCAACATGCAATCTACCTAGTGAGTTTCAAGCTTGTGGGTCACCTTAGAGGGTCGCTCAAATATGAAACTAAGGCTCCAACATCGAGTCAAGAACCATGTAGGTACCATGTTGCACAGGTTAGTTTTATGGTGGATGGTGGTGGGGTTAAATTCTTATACAAGTATGATGTATTACACTCATAGCCAGATTACTTCATCACAATCTTGCTGGGAAGTGGAGATCATGGAAGTCCTTCACTGTAGGATCAATGACACGTTGCATAACAATTCAAGGTAGTGAGTAAAATTCTCATATATTGACTAGTGTACTTAGACTCCTGACCATGCAGACATCCTTGATATTGGAAATATTGAGTGAATCATGGTACCCACGAATTTGTATAAGGAAGATGTCGAATTCTCAGGGAGTTGTGTCCCTTCTCACTAGTGTTTTCCATGTTATGTGTTTCAGTGTTCTTGTTTCCAAGTTGGTCATGAGCTCCTTGGCATTTTGAGTAAGCCTATTCTTAGTCAAATTTTTCTTCCTTCGCATTGACTTGTGTTTGGTTGGGACATTTAGTGGTTTCTCTAGTCTATGGATTTGTATATCCTACAAAATTCTTTTATTCATATCGGTCTCTTGACCATCCTTTGTTCTATGTAATTATCCCCTCATAATTCGTTGATAGCGCTCTCAATTGCCTTCTTGGACTCTTTCGACAATTATCATCAGTTTTTGCTCTATCTCCTCCCTTGTTAGCCCCTCTCACATTTGTTTGTCTCTACTCGTCCATCTTGACTCGCTAAACTCTCAACTTGTTAACTCTCCCATCCTTTGTTATTCCCCTCATCGTCAACCCTCTACTCCTAGATTTCCTTGGACCACAATGCCTCATGGAAGATTTGTGGTTTCTCGCAAAGGGAGGGGTAGGAGTCGTTCCTCTATCTCTTTACTAACCCCCAACTATATGGCTTCAAATTTTAAACTACAAGCTCAGGCACAAGAAAGGGAATCTATGGCTTGTTATGAGCAACTCATCCTTGACCTTGTTCGCCGAGAAATTTATATGATAGAAGTTGTTGTGCACCAGAAGCGGCATTGTACTCTCGACCACCATGTTCAAGCCAAGACCAAATACTAGATTCCTAATCTAGGCACCACCACTCACTTGATATTCTCAGGCTATATGCAAGCAATCAATGTTTATCAACATACTCCTTATGGAGTGCATCCTTATAGATAACAATAATGCTGAACAAAATAATGCTTACAAGTTGGTAGAATTGGAGGAGAAATCAGATGGAATGGATCATAAAATAAACATTATCCTCAACAAGTTCACCAATATCCTATTCTCTAGGATTGAGGCTATTCCACAACAACCCCCTAAGTCAGAGAACTCAGGATAATAGCTTCTATTCATTCTCAATTTTTTTCTTTCGTTCTTGTAATGTTTTCTATCTAGTTAGACCATGGTATGTTGAAAGCAGGTATAATTAATCTATGTATTGTTATTTTTGTTTATCAGATGCTATAGTCATATGAGAATATGTAACCTCAAGAATTTAAAACTAAGCCTCTGGTCTAGTTTCCCACAGGGTAGGCTAAAGGTAGGAAATAACTGATTATGTAATTTTTCGCCACATTAATACAACGCGCCTTAAAAAAAAACAAAAAAACAGAAAAAAACAAAAAAAAAAAACAAAAAAACAACACAAAACAAAAAAAACTAACTTGGTCTAGTAAAGTAAACTATATTGATTTACCACCATACTACAACACCATGAACTAGGGGATTGTGCTTTTAAATAAAAATCAACCTTGAACGTTACTCCCTTGGACCCAAAGATTGTTTTATTAAATAAACACCGTCCTTGAAGGTTACTCCACAACAAAACCCCAACCCTCCCCTTAAAGCATTGCATCAAGACACAACAAGCAAGAATGTAAGCAACGTCTTTGCATCAATCACCTTTTAAAAGAGAATTACTATTTCAAATGCATATTTTCATAGTTGTACATATTGCAGAGATATTTAAAGATATAACAACATGAGCTCTCCCAACATTTTTAGTGAACATTTTACTTATAATTAGAAAGAACACATATTCATGAATGTTAGAGAAAATAGTATTGTGTTGTAAAAGATTTGCACACTATTTCTCTATCATAAATTCATATGTTTTTATTTATTTATTATTAATAATTATTGATGGCAAATTAATCCTAAATATAAAAGTAATTTACCAATTAAGTCAAAAATGAATATCTCTTATATTTAAATTATAAAAAAAAAAAAAAAATTAATAAAAAAAAAAATTAATATAATTAAAATATCACTAATAACCAACTTTATTTATTTTTATTTTGAAAAACAATAATTAAAATAAATTTAATAAAATAATTCCATTGAATTATATCCTATTTACCTGGAAAATGATTATTTTTTTCCAAATTGGTGTTGACACCTTCAATGAAAACCACCTAAATTTATGTAATTTCTACCTTACTATTTTCACATAATAGTGACATTTACACCCTATCAAACTTAGAAGGGACCTTAAGATTAGTGGAAATGGGAAGTAATGTTCTTCATACAATGCACTATTTTCTTACCTTTTAATATCATTTCATCTAAAGTTTCCACAAATAAAGATAAACCCTTTTAACTCTATAAAGCCATTCTCCATAGTGCAAAAGGATAAAGTAAAGGTAAAACTTCTTACATTTAACATCACCTCATAGAAAGTACTCCGCAGAGAAAGGGGAATGCATTTTACTTTATAAGGCCTCGTTTTCCATGTTGTCAGCACTAAAGTGTTCAGGGCTGACAAACCATAAAGCATCAAGTGGAGGTAAATTCACGTTCCCGTCACTTTGTACGATTTTCTTTGTTTTTTTGAAAATTTTGGAGTTACATTTATGTGGAAAGATAGGCTATGCAATATAATAATTACGTTATTATTGGGCCACGTGAGTTGGATTTAGTCATTAAGTTCGATCAAATATACATGTTTTTCAATATTGTTTTGTTATATATATAAAATTATGATAGGTTTTGAAAAATTGTATATTAATTTTTAATTAAACTAAATAATTTATAAAATTGGGTGATTTGTGATAAGTATTTCATAGATTTTTATATATTAGATATGTTTATGTTTATTTTATTTTTTATTAGTTTTATTTATTTATTTATATTATTATTCATATTATTTTAAAATTTTTACACCGTAAGGCGTTCCCCTTTGAAATCAATTCTCTCAACTGCTTCTCTGTCATCACTTTACGCCGTTAGATCCTTTGTTAGACGATTATATTATCCTTAGCCATTGATTTGAATTGGTTGGTGACCGGTTGGGACTCGCTGGGCCCGTTGCTTTCCCTTCATGTAACTGCATCACAAAGAGACACTCAGTGATCATAACAGCACAATTTCGAACTCTAGATTAGCGCAAGCCCTTTCTAGTGGTTGGCCGCAGCGGCACAACCAGACCAGATCGCAGAGAAGAAAGATCATCCAGGGTACAGAACGAGGGTTTTATTTTTGGACACCATTCTATTTAATTTCTAAACGAGGGTTTTATTCAGTTGGCCGAATTCACAGTGTAATGAGTTACATTGTTCCATAGAGTCCTCAGGTATTGGGATCAAGTATTTGCAGCTGCGCTTGAGTTCGAATCCCCGTGGGCTGCGTTAGATTTTGATAAGAGAGTTTACAATGGCACCCATAGCAGTCGGTGATAAGATTCCAGATGGCGTTCTGGCCTATTTTGACGAAGAGAGCAAGCTCCAGCAAGTTTCCGTCCACTCTTTGGCCGTTGGGAAGAAGATTATTCTCTTCGGCGTCCCGGGGGGCTTTCACTCCCACTTGCAGGTCAGGGTTTTTTTAATTCTTCTGTAACTTGAATTTTTGCTTGGTTTGAGCTATGATTGATAGTTCTATGCTCTGGCTTTCGGATTATTAGAATCTTGATTTAATTATTAGGTTGTAAGGAATGTCCTCTCCTGAGTCAAATCTGGTATCATATGTTGTCTGTAAACCTCTGTACTCTTCCAATTATAAATATCAGAAAAACTGCGAAATTAGGGTTCATTGTCCTCATGGGAGTCCCTTGAATTAGTGACTGTTAGGGTTAGGGTTATTTGGGTTTCTATGATGTTTGGATCGCTAATCTGCTGGGCTTAAAATTCTGTGGAAGTGCTGACATCGGAAAAGTAAAACATCCGGCCATTATTTGGTTGGTAGTTGCAGTGCTCTTGTGTTCTATGTATCTTTTTTTTTTATAGGGAAGTTTGGACGCTATTATGTCAATAGAAGGATACTTTCTGATGTATTGTTTTTGCCAGCATTTTTCGTTGTTTTTCGGATGTATTTGTACCCACATCACCGTTGATTTCAAGGCTTTTTTGGGTCACTGAGATTGCTATGATTGAATTTGTAAATGTTAAAATTCACGATGGAATTCTTGTAAGTGATGATACAGACCACCTAATCCAGGGTACAATGGGTTCCTAATAATCACCAGGTTATGTTTGACCTCTCAGTTGCACCATCCCAATATCAGAATTATTACTGATGCCTTAGCTAACGACGGCTTTATCTGGGTATGGATATAGTAAGCTTCAGCGTGTGTGGTCCTTTTTGGCGATCTTTCTGTTTTTCAGACAGGATTTTATGCCCCGTAGCTTTTATTCTATTTATAATGTTTAGTTTAAAGATTGTGAACAAAGATCAAATCAGGGTTTATTTGCTTCACATTTGACTTCAGTGTAAGCGTTTGTATGTTGTATGAATTCCTGGGATCTGATTACATTCTCAGTATTATATGACAACCTTTTGGCTCACAAGAGTGAAATAGCTCTAAATTTTGGTTTACAAGTAATTGGAGAAACATGACCGAATTCCTTCACAGCTTAGATTACAGGCCTCATGGGTAGTTATTCTGCTAAAATTGATGGGGGTTTAATCTCGATCTTGTGCCTTCGTTTCGTGCTATAGAGGTGGTCCAGATCACCGAGAGAATAAAACCCTGGTGCAAAGATTAATTATCCATCCACCAAGTTAACTTTGCATTTTGTTGTGTGTTGCTTTTTTAATCATGTTTGCCTGCACAAGAGGCATTCCATAGTTTGAAAACTATGTTTCTTGTATAACTGGGTTTAGTTATGCAATAATTCTTATTTCAGTTAGATGAGGTATCTCCCTTGCGTTTTTTTGAATGCAACCAAACCCTGTTCTTTAAGGCCCGTTTTATTATCAGATGTGAAACGATACACGTTTGAGTCATCTCTTTCTTGAGGTCTGAAATCTCGTTATGCTCACATTTATTTTGGGTTCCAGATTTTGACTGTGAAAAGGGAAATCACTAGGACAATTATATAATGTTTGACAATTAAAGGCCCGCTGCCCCACCCCCTTATTACATGCTGAAGCCTGATTCCCTTTTCATGTCACAAACCCATTCAAGGACCCAGAAGCGGAAGATGCTGGACCGGGTACAAAGGATTATGTACATGTTCGTATACAACAGAGGAATGGAAGAAAGTGCTTGACTACAATTCAAGGTCTTTGGAAGGATTATAATTATAATAAGATTCTTAAAGATTTCAAAAAAGAGTTCTGTTGCAATGGTACTGTTGTGCAGGATCTAGAGCTGGGGCAGGTATTGCACAAGTCGTCTTATGATCCATTTCAATTAGGGATTTTGGAAGATATTTCTGGTATTGTTCCTCATACAAGTTTACTTGTTTTTTAGGTTATCCAGCTTCAAGGTGATCAAAGGAAGAACATTTCTCAGTTCCTTATCAATGTAATTTCCTAACCATGCACAATTGCAACTTCTTTTATAGTTTAAAAGTTAAAACATGGTTTCTGTGAGTTTAAAACAATTTTTTTTCTGATTGATGAATTTACTCTTGCAGGTTGGTTTGGTGAAGAAAGATAAGATCAAAATTCATGGATTTTAAACGACTTATTTGATGAAGACGTAGATCAGTAAAAAATGCATTAATGTGCTGTTTTTAGATTTCAAATTGTACTTTTGACAGTACATATGTACTGTTACTACTGTGTTGGTGATCGCCTCATGTATAGGTGGCGGATAAATTATTTTCTTTGTTTTCTTAGGGATTTTAACGTTGTAAGGAATGTCCTCTCCTGAGTCAAATCTGGTATCATATGTTGTCTATAAACCTCTGTACTCTTCCAATTATAAATATTAGAAAAACTGCGAAATTAGGGTTCATTGTCCTCATGGGAGTCCCTTGAATTAGTGACTGTTAGGGTTAGGGTTATTTGGGTTTCTATGATGTCTGGATCGCTAATCTGCTGGGCTTAAAATTCTGTGGAAGTGCTGACATCGAAAAAGTAAAACATCCGGCCATTATTTGGTTGGTAGTTGCAGTGCTCTTGTGTTCTATGTATCTTTTTTTTTATAAGGAAGTTTGGACGCTATTATGTCAATAGAAGGGTACTTTCTGATGTATTGTTTTTGCCAGCATTTTTCGTTGTTTTTCGGATGTATTTGTACCCACATCACCGTTGATTTCAAGGCTTTTTTGGGCCACTGAGATTGCTATGATTGAATTTGTAAATGTTAAAATTCACGATGGAATTCTTGTAAGTGATGATACAGACTACCTAATCCAGGGTACAATGGGTTCCTAATAATCACCAGGTTATGTTTGACCTCTCAGTTGCACCATCCCAATATTAGAACTATTACTGATGCCTTAGCTAACGACGACTTTATCTGGGTATGGATATAGTAAGCTTCAGCGTGTGTGGTCCTTTTTGGCGATCTTTCTGTTTTTCAGACAGGATTTTATGCCCCGTAGCTTTTATTCTATATATAATGTTTAGTTTAAAGATTGTGAACAAAGATCAAATCAGGGTTTATTTGCTTCACATTTGACTTCAGTGTAAGCGTTTGTATGCTGTATGAATTCCTGGGATCTGATTACATTCTCAGTATTATATGACAACCTTTTGGCTCACAAGAGTGAAATAGATCTGAATTTTGGTTTACAAGTAATTGGAGAAACATGACCAAATTCCTTCACAGCTTAGATTACAGGCTTGATGGGTAGTTATTCTGCTAAAATTGATGGGGGTTTAATCTCAGTCTTGTGCCTTCGTTTCGTGCTATAGAGGTGGTCCAGATCACCGAGAGAATAAAACCCTGGTGCAAAGATTAATTATCCATCCACCAAGTTAACTTTGCATTTTGTTGTGTGTTGCTTTTTTAATCATGTTTGCCTGCACAAGAGGCATTCCATAGTTTGAAAACTATGTTTCTTGTATAACTGGGTTTAGTTATGCAATAATTCTTATTTCAGTTAGATGAGGTATCTCCCTTGCGTTTTTTTTGAATGCAACCGAACCCTGTTCTTTAAGGCCCGTTTTATTATCAGATGTGAAACGATACATGTTTGAGTCATCTCTTTCTTGAGGTCTGAAATCTCGTTATGCTCACATTTATTTTGGGTTCCAGATTTTGACTGTGAAAAGGGAAATCACTAGGACAATTATATAATGTTTGACAATTAAAGGCCCGCTGCCCCACCCCCTTATTACATGCTGAAGCCTGATTCCCTTTTCATGTCACAGACCCATTCAAGGACCCAGAAGCGGAAGATGCTGGACCGGGTACAAAGGATTATGTACATGTTCATATACAACAGAGGAATGGAAGAAAGTGCTTGACTACAATTCAAGGTCTTCGGAAGGATTATAATTATAATAAGATTCTTAAAGATTTCAAAAAAGAGTTCTTTTGCAATGGTACTGTTGTGCAAGATCTAGAGCTGGGGCAGGTATTGCACAAGTCGTCTTATGATCCATTTCAATTAGGGATTTTGGAAGATATTTCTAGTATTGTTCCTCATACAAGTTTACTTGTTTTTTAGGTTATCCAGCTTCAAGGTGATCAAAGGAAGAACATTTCTCAGTTCCTTATCAATGTAATTTCCTAACCATGCACAATTGCAACTTCTTTTATAGTTTAAAAGTTAAAACATGGTTTCTGTTAGTTTAAAACAATTTTTTTTCTGATTGATGAATTTACTCTTGCAGGCTGGTTTGGTGAAGAAAGATAAGATCAAAATTCATGGATTTTAAACGACTTATTTGATGAAGACGTAGATCAGTAAAAAATGCATTAATGTGCTGTTTTTAGATTTCAAATTGTACTTTTGACAGTACATATGTACTGTTACTACTGTGTTGGTGATCGCCTCATGTATAGGTGGCGGATAAATTATTTTCTTTGTTGTCCTCTCCTGAGTCAAATCTGGTATCATATGTTGTCTGTAAACCTCTGTACTCTTCCAATTATAAATATCAGAAAAACTGCTAAATTATGTTTCCAAAAATTTGTTCTTAATATTTTATTTTTATTTTGATGATATTACAAGACATTAGTTTGGGGGTGCGCAACATGAGGCAGAATGCTATGGTTTGAGAGTTATCTTAAAATACAGAAGGATGCATATTTTTCAATTTGTCTGCTTAATCAGATGGATCTTTAAGACTGTTTTTTCTTTGGCATTGCATGATATTAGCATCAACTTGTTTGGATGGATTTTATTATTAGCATTTGCATCAGATGTTGCAAAGGAAACACCGTAAGGATGGGTCTTAACGGGATATCTTATTTATGAACCATTGATTGCCCATATATTTTGGGGGTCATAGGATGCCGAGGGATGAGTTGCTTCTGAGTAAGAGGATCGAGAATAAGAAGAGAAAACGACATTTTTTATATGTCGTAGAACTTACTGCACCCAAATTTAGGAGTTAAAAAATCTCATATCATTTAAAAAATCTACTTCAAAATCAAATGTATTGTCTGTGATTATGCCTATGGTGGTCATATAAAAAAACAAAAAAGAAAAGCCTCAAATATTCCATAATGGCTTTAGATCCCAAATGGACTTGATGATCTTCATATAATGGATTTCGTCTATTTTTCATGCCACAATACTTAGGATTGAAGCATAGACCTGTTTGACTATACACATGGTGAGACTCATTTACAATCTATATCAGAGGAATCATACCCAAGGCCCCTCCAAATTCAATTACTATGTATAATGTTGTGCCATTAATATTGCTAATAAGTGTGGAAAAAATTATGGTGTCACATGAAAAATTATGCATCTCAAACATAGCATTTGAAGTGCAACAAAAATGCTTTTTAATTTGATTGAAGTTCCATCTGCATCATGCAATCAAATTGTTATCTATAAAACCCTATCCCTATCATTAATACAAAATCACATCATGATGTGATTACATTGTATATGTCCTTTTTATTTTCATCATAAATAAAAAACACAACCCAAGGGCATTTATGTATGACCATTGTTGTGGCTTTAAAACATTTAACTTTTATATATTATTTTTACAAAATTCTCATTAGTACTCTAAAAACCAAACAACTTCTTAGATTTGTCGGGCTCACATTTTGATTTAAATACGAATTTTTAGTATTTGATTAATAAATTTGTTACTTATAAGCATTATATCACTTTCTATTTTAGATTGGTTACTTACAAGCATTATATCATTTTCTATTTTATTGCAAGAGATGCTAATTTCATTCATTTATTTATTGTAATAATTATATAAAATATTAATTAAAAAATATTTTAGAAAATATATAATTCAAATTATAAAAAAGTTCTATCTAAACTTTTATAATATTTTTTTATTTCTTAATGAATTACACTGTAAAATCTGTAAAGAGCAAACGCATTAATCCTAATTTTACTGGCGCCTGCAAATTCTAATAAGCAGAAGAGTGTCTCCTATATATACTAATCTCAAAATCAACCCACGTACCATTTACTTTCACAAATGATCCTTTACAGTTAAGCAATGTTTACTCATTCAAGACTTTAACAAACGATAGCATTGAACTACCATTATACATTGTGAATTCTATATATTGAATTTCTAGGTTATGTTGGACTTAAATTGTAATTTAGTGGCTCAAATTTTCTCAATAGTTACATGTGAACTATAAGGATTGTTATTATTACAAAATTTTGAATGATTGATTGGATTTTATTATATAAATAATTAAGGGAATAATAAGATTCTTAAAGATTTCAAAAAAGAGTTCTGTTGCAATGGTACTGTTGTGCAGGATCTAGAGCTGGGGAAGGTATTGCACAAGTCATCTTATGATCCATTTCAATTAGGGATTTTGGAAGATATTTCTGGTATTGTTCCTCATACAAGTTTACTTGTTTTTTAGGTTATCCAGCTTCAAGGTGATCAAAGGAAGAACGTTTCTCAGTTCCTTATCAATGTAATTTCCTAACCATGCACAATTGCAACTTCTTTTATAGTTTAAAAGTTGAAACATGGTTTCTGTTAGTTTAAAACAATTTTTTTCTGATTGATGAATTTACTCTTGCAGGCTAGTTTGGTGAAGAAAGATAAGATCAAAATTCATGGATTTTAAACGACTTATTTGATGAAGACGTAGATCAGTAAAAAATGCATTAATGTGCTGTTTTTAGATTTCAAATTGTACTTTTGACAGTACATATGTACTGTTGCTACTGTGTTGGTGATCGCCTCATGTATAGGTGGCGGATAAATTATTTTCTTTGTTTTCTTAGGGATTTTAACGTTGTAAGGAATGTCCTCTCCTGAGTCAAATCTGGTATCATATGTTGTCTGTAAACCTCTGTACTCTTCCAATTATAAATATCAGAAAAACTGCGAAATTATGTTTCCAAAAATTTGTTCTTGATATTTTATTTTTATTTTGATGATATTACAAGACATTAGTTTGGGGGTGCGCAACATGAGGCAGAATGCTATGGTTTGAGAATTATCTTAAAATACAGAAGGATGCATATTTTTCAATTTGTCTGCTTAATCAGATGGATCTTTAAGACTGTTTTTTCTTTGGCATTGCATGATATTAGCATCAACTTGTTTGGATGGATTTTATTATTAGCATTTGCATCAGATGTTGCAAAGGAAACACCGTAAGGATGGGTCTTAACGGGATATCTTATTTATGAACCATTGATTGCCCATATATTTTGGGGGTCATAGGATGCCGAGGGATGAGTTGCTTCTGAGTAAGAGGATCAAGAATAAGAAGAGAAAACGACATTTTTTATATGTCGTAGAACTTACTGCACCCAAATTTAGGAGTTAAAAAATCTCATATCATTTAAAAAATCTACTTCAAAATCAAATGCATTGTCTGTGATTATGCCTATGGTGGTCATATAAAAAAACAAAAAAGAAAAGCCTCAAATATTCCATAATGGCTTTAGATCCCAAATGGACTTGATGATCTTCATATAATGGATTTCGTCTATTTTTCATGCCACAATACTTAGGATTGAAGCATAGACCTGTTTGACTATACACATGGTGAGACTCATTTACAATCTATATCAGAGGAATCATACCCAAGGCCCCTCCAAATTCAATTACTATGTATAATGTTGTGCCATTAATATTGCTAATAAGTGTGGAAAAAATTATGGTGTCACATGAAAAATTATGCATCTCAAACATAGCATTTGAAGTGCAACAAAAATGCTTTTTAATTTGATTGAAGTTCCATCTGCATCATGCAATCAAATTGTTATCTATAAAACCCTATCCCTATCATTAATACAAAATCACATCATGATGTGATTACATTGTATATGTCCTTTTTATTTTCATCATAAATAAAAAACACAACCCAAGGGCATTTATGTATGACCATTGTTGTGGCTTTAAAACATTTAACTTTTATATATTATTTTTACAAAATTCTCATTAGTACTCTAAAAACCAAACAACTTCTTAGATTTGTCGGGCTCACATTTTGATTTAAATACGAATTTTTAGTATTTGATTAATAAATTTGTTACTTATAAGCATTATATCACTTTCTATTTTAGATTGGTTACTTACAAGCATTATATCATTTTCTATTTTATTGCAAGAGATGCTAATTTCATTCATTTATTTATTGTAATAATTATATAAAATATTAATTAAAAAATATTTTAGAAAATATATAATTCAAATTATAAAAAAGTTCTATCTAAACTTTTATAATATTTTTTTATTTCTTAATGAATTACACTGTAAAATCTGTAAAGAGCAAACGCATTAATCCTAATTTTACTGGCGCCTGCAAATTCTAATAAGCAGAAGAGTGTCTCCTATATATACTAATCTCAAAATCAACCCACGTACCATTTACTTTCACAAATGATCCTTTACAGTTGAGCAATGTTTACTCATTCAAGACTTTAACAAACGATAGCATTGAACTACCATTATACATTGTGCATTCTATATATTGAATTTCTAGGTTATGTTGGACTTAAATTGTAATTTAGTGGCTCAAATTTTCTCAATAGTTACATGTGAACTATAAGGATTGTTATTATTACAAAATTTTGAATGATTGATTGGATTTTATTATATAAATAATTAAGGGAATAATAAGATTCTTAAAGATTTCAAAAAAGAGTTCTGTTGCAATGGTACTGTTGTGCAGGATCTAGAGCTGGGGAAGGTATTGCACAAGTCATCTTATGATCCATTTCAATTAGGGATTTTGGAAGATATTTCTGGTATTGTTCCTCATACAAGTTTACTTGTTTTTTAGGTTATCCAGCTTCAAGGTGATCAAAGGAAGAACGTTTCTCAGTTCCTTATCAATGTAATTTCCTAACCATGCACAATTGCAACTTCTTTTATAGTTTAAAAGTTGAAACATGGTTTCTGTTAGTTTAAAACAATTTTTTTCTGATTGATGAATTTACTCTTGCAGGCTAGTTTGGTGAAGAAAGATAAGATCAAAATTCATGGATTTTAAACGACTTATTTGATGAAGACGTAGATAAGTAAAAAATGCATTAATGTGCTGTTTTTAGATTTCAAATTGTACTTTTGACAGTACATATGTACTGTTGCTACTGTGTTGGTGATCGCCTCATGTATAGGTGGCGGATAAATTATTTTCTTTGTTTTCTTAGGGATTTTAACGTTGTAAGGAATGTCCTCTCCTGAGTCAAATCTGGTATCATATGTTGTCTGTAAACCTCTGTACTCTTCCAATTATAAATATCAGAAAAACTGCGAAATTATGTTTCCAAAAATTTGTTCTTGATATTTTATTTTTATTTTGATGATATTACAAGACATTAGTTTGGGGGTGCGCAACATGAGGCAGAATGCTATGGTTTGAGAATTATCTTAAAATACAGAAGGATGCATATTTTTCAATTTGTCTGCTTAATCAGATGGATCTTTAAGACTGTTTTTTCTTTGGCATTGCATGATATTAGCATCAACTTGTTTGGATGGATTTTATTATTAGCATTTGCATCAGATGTTGCAAAGGAAACACCGTAAGGATGGGTCTTAACGGGATATCTTATTTATGAACCATTGATTGCCCATATATTTTGGGGGTCATAGGATGCCGAGGGATGAGTTGCTTCTGAGTAAGAGGATCGAGAATAAGAAGAGAAAACGACATTTTTTATATGTCGTAGAACTTACTGCACCCAAATTTAGGAGTTAAAAAATCTCATATCATTTAAAAAATCTACTTCAAAATCAAATGCATTGTCTGTGATTATGCCTATGGTGGTCATATAAAAAAACAAAAAAGAAAAGCCTCAAATATTCCATAATGGCTTTAGATCCCAAATGGACTTGATGATCTTCATATAATGGATTTCGTCTATTTTTCATGCCACAATACTTAGGATTGAAGCATAGACCTGTTTGACTATACACATGGTGAGACTCATTTACAATCTATATCAGAGGAATCATACCCAAGGCCCCTCCAAATTCAATTACTATGTATAATGTTGTGCCATTAATATTGCTAATAAGTGTGGAAAAAATTATGGTGTCACATGAAAAATTATGCATCTCAAACATAGCATTTGAAGTGCAACAAAAATGCTTTTTAATTTGATTGAAGTTCCATCTGCATCATGCAATCAAATTGTTATCTATAAAACCCTATCCCTATCATTAATACAAAATCACATCATGATGTGATTACATTGTATATGTCCTTTTTATTTTCATCATAAATAAAAAACACAACCCAAGGGCATTTATGTATGACCATTGTTGTGGCTTTAAAACATTTAACTTTTATATATTATTTTTACAAAATTCTCATTAGTACTCTAAAAACCAAACAACTTCTTAGATTTGTCGGGCTCACATTTTGATTTAAATACGAATTTTTAGTATTTGATTAATAAATTTGTTACTTATAAGCATTATATCACTTTCTATTTTAGATTGGTTACTTACAAGCATTATATCATTTTCTATTTTATTGCAAGAGATGCTAATTTCATTCATTTATTTATTGTAATAATTATATAAAATATTAATTAAAAAATATTTTAGAAAATATATAATTCAAATTATAAAAAAGTTCTATCTAAACTTTTATAATATTTTTTTATTTCTTAATGAATTACACTGTAAAATCTGTAAAGAGCAAACGCATTAATCCTAATTTTACTGGCGCCTGCAAATTCTAATAAGCAGAAGAGTGTCTCCTATATATACTAATCTCAAAATCAACCCACGTACCATTTACTTTCACAAATGATCCTTTACAGTTGAGCAATGTTTACTCATTCAAGACTTTAACAAACGATAGCATTGAACTACCATTATACATTGTGCATTCTATATATTGAATTTCTAGGTTATGTTGGACTTAAATTGTAATTTAGTGGCTCAAATTTTCTCAATAGTTACATGTGAACTATAAGGATTGTTATTATTACAAAATTTTGAATGATTGATTGGATTTTATTATATAAATAATTAAGGGAATAATAAGATTCTTAAAGATTTCAAAAAAGAGTTCTGTTGCAATGGTACTGTTGTGCAGGATCTAGAGCTGGGGAAGGTATTGCACAAGTCATCTTATGATCCATTTCAATTAGGGATTTTGGAAGATATTTCTGGTATTGTTCCTCATACAAGTTTACTTGTTTTTTAGGTTATCCAGCTTCAAGGTGATCAAAGGAAGAACGTTTCTCAGTTCCTTATCAATGTAATTTCCTAACCATGCACAATTGCAACTTCTTTTATAGTTTAAAAGTTGAAACATGGTTTCTGTTAGTTTAAAACAATTTTTTTCTGATTGATGAATTTACTCTTGCAGGCTAGTTTGGTGAAGAAAGATAAGATCAAAATTCATGGATTTTAAACGACTTATTTGATGAAGACGTAGATCAGTAAAAAATGCATTAATGTGCTGTTTTTAGATTTCAAATTGTACTTTTGACAGTACATATGTACTGTTACTACTGTGTTGGTGATCGCCTCATGTATAGGTGGCGGATAAATTATTTTCTTTGTTGTCCTCTCCTGAGTCAAATCTGGTATCATATGTTGTCTGTAAACCTCTGTACTCTTCCAATTATAAATATCAGAAAAACTGCGAAATTATGTTTCCAAAAATTTGTTCTTAATATTTTATTTTTATTTTGATGATATTACAAGACATTAGTTTGGGGGTGCGCAACATGAGGCAGAATGCTATGGTTTGAGAGTTATCTTAAAATACAGAAGGATGCATATTTTTCAATTTGTCTGCTTAATCAGATGGATCTTTAAGACTGTTTTTTCTTTGGCATTGCATGATATTAGCATCAACTTGTTTGGATGGATTTTATTATTAGCATTTGCATCAGATGTTGCAAAGGAAACACCGTAAGGATGGGTCTTAACGGGATATCTTATTTATGAACCATTGATTGCCCATATATTTTGGGGGTCATAGGATGCCGAGGGATGAGTTGCTTCTGAGTAAGAGGATCGAGAATAAGAAGAGAAAACGACATTTTTTATATGTCGTAGAACTTACTGCACCCAAATTTAGGAGTTAAAAAATCTCATATCATTTAAAAAATCTACTTCAAAATCAAATGCATTGTCTGTGATTATGCCTATGGTGGTCATATAAAAAAACAAAAAAGAAAAGCCTCAAATATTCCATAATGGCTTTAGATCCCAAATGGACTTGATGATCTTCATATAATGGATTTCGTCTATTTTTCATGCCACAATACTTAGGATTGAAGCATAGACCTGTTTGACTATACACATGGTGAGACTCATTTACAATCTATATCAGAGGAATCATACCCAAGGCCCCTCCAAATTCAATTACTATGTATAATGTTGTGCCATTAATATTGCTAATAAGTGTGGAAAAAATTATGGTGTCACATGAAAAATTATGCATCTCAAACATAGCATTTGAAGTGCAACAAAAATGCTTTTTAATTTGATTGAAGTTCCATCTGCATCATGCAATCAAATTGTTATCTATAAAACCCTATCCCTATCATTAATACAAAATCACATCATGATGTGATTACATTGTATATGTCCTTTTTATTTTCATCATAAATAAAAAACACAACCCAAGGGCATTTATGTATGACCATTGTTGTGGCTTTAAAACATTTAACTTTTATATATTATTTTTACAAAATTCTCATTAGTACTCTAAAAACCAAACAACTTCTTAGATTTGTCGGGCTCACATTTTGATTTAAATACGAATTTTTAGTATTTGATTAATAAATTTGTTACTTATAAGCATTATATCACTTTCTATTTTAGATTGGTTACTTACAAGCATTATATCATTTTCTATTTTATTGCAAGAGATGCTAATTTCATTCATTTATTTATTGTAATAATTATATAAAATATTAATTAAAAAATATTTTAGAAAATATATAATTCAAATTATAAAAAAGTTCTATCTAAACTTTTATAATATTTTTTTATTTCTTAATGAATTACACTGTAAAATCTGTAAAGAGCAAACGCATTAATCCTAATTTTACTGGCGCCTGCAAATTCTAATAAGCAGAAGAGTGTCTCCTATATATACTAATCTCAAAATCAACCCACGTACCATTTACTTTCACAAATGATCCTTTACAGTTGAGCAATGTTTACTCATTCAAGACTTTAACAAACGATAGCATTGAACTACCATTATACATTGTGCATTCTATATATTGAATTTCTAGGTTATGTTGGACTTAAATTGTAATTTAGTGGCTCAAATTTTCTCAATAGTTACATGTGAACTATAAGGATTGTTATTATTACAAAATTTTGAATGATTGATTGGATTTTATTATATAAATAATTAAGGGAATAATAAGATTCTTAAAGATTTCAAAAAAGAGTTCTGTTGCAATGGTACTGTTGTGCAGGATCTAGAGCTGGGGAAGGTATTGCACAAGTCATCTTATGATCCATTTCAATTAGGGATTTTGGAAGATATTTCTGGTATTGTTCCTCATACAAGTTTACTTGTTTTTTAGGTTATCCAGCTTCAAGGTGATCAAAGGAAGAACGTTTCTCAGTTCCTTATCAATGTAATTTCCTAACCATGCACAATTGCAACTTCTTTTATAGTTTAAAAGTTGAAACATGGTTTCTGTTAGTTTAAAACAATTTTTTTCTGATTGATGAATTTACTCTTGCAGGCTAGTTTGGTGAAGAAAGATAAGATCAAAATTCATGGATTTTAAACGACTTATTTGATGAAGACGTAGATCAGTAAAAAATGCATTAATGTGCTGTTTTTAGATTTCAAATTATACTTTTGACAGTACATATGTACTGTTGCTACTGTGTTGGTGATCGCCTCATGTATAGGTGGCGGATAAATTATTTTCTTTGTTTTCTTAGGGATTTTAACGTTGTAAGGAATGTCCTCTCCTGAGTCAAATCTGGTATCATATGTTGTCTGTAAACCTCTGTACTCTTCCAATTATAAATATCAGAAAAACTGCGAAATTATGTTTCCAAAAATTTGTTCTTGATATTTTATTTTTATTTTGATGATATTACAAGACATTAGTTTGGGGGTGCGCAACATGAGGCAGAATGCTATGGTTTGAGAATTATCTTAAAATACAGAAGGATGCATATTTTTCAATTTGTCTGCTTAATCAGATGGATCTTTAAGACTGTTTTTTCTTTGGCATTGCATGATATTAGCATCAACTTGTTTGGATGGATTTTATTATTAGCATTTGCATCAGATGTTGCAAAGGAAACACCGTAAGGATGGGTCTTAACGGGATATCTTATTTATGAACCATTGATTGCCCATATATTTTGGGGGTCATAGGATGCCGAGGGATGAGTTGCTTCTGAGTAAGAGGATCGAGAATAAGAAGAGAAAACGACAT
Organism: Pinus tabuliformis; assembly: GCA_031772625.1. Lineage (NCBI taxonomy): Eukaryota > Viridiplantae > Streptophyta > Pinopsida > Pinales > Pinaceae > Pinus > Pinus tabuliformis. Next base: position 1,546,115,400 of record CM062820.1, read on the forward strand.
TTTTTATATGTCGTAGAACTTACTGCACCCAAATTTAGGAGTTAAAAAATCTCATATCATTTAAAAAATCTACTTCAAAATCAAATGCATTGTCTGTGATTATGCCTATGGTGGTCATATAAAAAAACAAAAAAGAAAAGCCTCAAATATTCCATAATGGCTTTAGATCCCAAATGGACTTGATGATCTTCATATAATGGATTTCGTCTATTTTTCATGCCACAATACTTAGGATTGAAGCATAGACCTGTTTGACTATACACATGGTGAGACTCATTTACAATCTATATCAGAGGAATCATACCCAAGGCCCCTCCAAATTCAATTACTATGTATAATGTTGTGCCATTAATATTGCTAATAAGTGTGGAAAAAATTATGATGTCACATGAAAAATTATGCATCTCAAACATAGCATTTGAAGTGCAACAAAAATGCTTTTTAATTTGATTGAAGTTCCATCTGCATCATGCAATCAAATTGTTATCTATAAAACCCTATCCCTATCATTAATACAAAATCACATCATGATGTGATTACATTGTATATGTCCTTTTTATTTTCATCATAAATAAAAATCACAACCCAAGGGCATTTATGTATGACCATTGTTGTGGCTTTAAAACATTTAACTTTTATATATTATTTTTACAAAATTCTCATTAGTACTCTAAAAACCAAACAACTTCTTAGATTTGTCGGGCTCACATTTTGATTTAAATACGAATTTTTAGTATTTGATTAATAAATTTGTTACTTATAAGCATTATATCACTTTCTATTTTAGATTGGTTACTTACAAGCATTATATCATTTTCTATTTTATTGCAAGAGATGCTAATTTCATTCATTTATTTATTGTAATAATTATATAAAATATTAATTAAAAAATATTTTAGAAAATATATAATTCAAATTATAAAAAAGTTCTATCTAAACTTTTATAATATTTTTTTATTTCTTAATGAATTACACTGTAAAATCTGTAAAGAGCAAACGCATTAATCCTAATTTTACTGGCGCCTGCAAATTCTAATAACCAGAAGAGTGTCTCCTATATATACTAATCTCAAAATCAACCCACGTACCATTTACTTTCACAAATGATCCTTTACAGTTGAGCAATGTTTACTCATTCAAGACTTTAACAAACGATAGCATTGAACTACCATTATACATTGTGCATTCTATATATTGAATTTCTAGGTTATGTTGGACTTAAATTGTAATTTAGTGGCTCAAATTTTCTCAATAGTTACATGTGAACTATAAGGATTGTTATTATTACAAAATTTTGAATGATTGATTGGATTTTATTATATAAATAATTAAGGGAATAATAAGATTCTTAAAGATTTCAAAAAAGAGTTCTGTTGCAATGGTACTGTTGTGCAGGATCTAGAGCTGGGGAAGGTATTGCACAAGTCATCTTATGATCCATTTCAATTAGGGATTTTGGAAGATATTTCTGGTATTGTTCCTCATACAAGTTTACTTGTTTTTTAGGTTATCCAGCTTCAAGGTGATCAAAGGAAGAACGTTTCTCAGTTCCTTATCAATGTAATTTCCTAACCATGCACAATTGCAACTTCTTTTATAGTTTAAAAGTTGAAACATGGTTTCTGTTAGTTTAAAACAATTTTTTTCTGATTGATGAATTTACTCTTGCAGGCTAGTTTGGTGAAGAAAGATAAGATCAAAATTCATGGATTTTAAACGACTTATTTGATGAAGACGTAGATCAGTAAAAAATGCATTAATGTGCTGTTTTTAGATTTCAAATTGTACTTTTGACAGTACATATGTACTGTTACTACTGTGTTGGTGATCGCCTCATGTATAGGTGGCGGATAAATTATTTTCTTTGTTTTCTTAGGGATTTTAACGTTGTAAGGAATGTCCTCTCCTGAGTCAAATCTGGTATCATATGTTGTCTGTAAACCTCTGTACTCTTCCAATTATAAATATCAGAAAAACTGCGAAATTATGTTTCCAAAAATTTGTTCTTGATATTTTATTTTTATTTTGATGATATTACAAGACATTAGTTTGGGGGTGCGCAACATGAGGCAGAATGCTATGGTTTGAGAGTTATCTTAAAATACAGAAGGATGCATATTTTTCAATTTGTCTGCTTAATCAGATGGATCTTTAAGAGTGTTTTTTCTTTGGCATTGCATGATATTAGCATCAACTTGTTTGGATGGATTTTATTATTAGCATTTGCATCAGATGTTGCAAAGGAAGCACCGTAAGGATGGGTCTTAACGGGATATCTTATTTATGAACCATTGATTACCCATATATTTTGGGGGTCATAGGATGCCGAGGGATGAGTTGCTTCTGAGTAAGAGGATCGAGAATAAGAAGAGAAAACGACATTTTTTATATGTCGTAGAACTTACTGCACCCAAATTTAGGAGTTAAAAAATCTCATATCATTTAAAAAATCTACTTCAAAATCAAATGCATTGTCTGTGATTATGCCTATGGTGGTCATATAAAAAAACAAAAAAGAAAAGCCTCAAATATTCCATAATGGCTTTAGATCCCAAATGGACTTGATGATCTTCATATAATGGATTTCGTCTATTTTTCATGCCACAATACTTAGGATTGAAGCATAGACCTGTTTGACTATACACATGGTGAGACTCATTTACAATCTATATCAGAGGAATCATACCCAAGGCCCCTCCAAATTCAATTACTATGTATAATGTTGTGCCATTAATATTGCTAATAAGTGTGGAAAAAATTATGGTGTCACATGAAAAATTATGCATCTCAAACATAGCATTTGAAGTGCAACAAAAATGCTTTTTAATTTGATTGAAGTTCAATCTGCATCATGCAATCAAATTGTTATCTATAAAACCCTATCCCTATCATTAATACAAAATCACATCATGATGTGATTACATTGTATATGTCCTTTTTATTTTCATCATAAATAAAAAACACAACCCAAGGGCATTTATGTATGACCATTGTTGTGGCTTTAAAACATTTAACTTTTATATATTATTTTTACAAAATTCTCATTAGTACTCTAAAAACCAAACAACTTCTTAGATTTGTCGGGCTCACATTTTGATTTAAATACGAATTTTTAGTATTTTATTAATAAATTTGTTACTTATAAGCATTATATCACTTTCTATTTTAGATTGGTTACTTACAAGCATTATATCATTTTCTATTTTATTGCAAGAGATGCTAATTTCATTCATTTATTTATTGTAATAATTATATAAAATATTAATTAAAAAATATTTTAGAAAATATATAATTCAAATTATAAAAAAGTTCTATCTAAACTTTTATAATATTTTTTTATTTCTTAATGAATTACACTGTAAAATCTGTAAAGAGCAAACGCATTAATCCTAATTTTACTGGCGCCTGCAAATTCTAATAAGCAGAAGAGTGTCTCCTATATATACTAATCTCAAAATCAACCCACGTACCATTTACTTTCACAAATGATCCTTTACAGTTGAGCAATGTTTACTCATTCAAGACTTTAACAAACGATAGCATTGGACTACCATTATACATTGTGCATTCTATATATTGAATTTCTAGGTTATGTTGGACTTAAATTGTAATTTAGTGGCTCAAATTTTCTCAATAGTTACATGTGAACTATAAGGATTGTTATTATTACAAAATTTTGAATGATTGATTGGATTTTATTATATAAATAATTAAGGGAAACGAAGAATAATAATTTGTATACTTTTGATTAAGGATTTATTTTATTTTGGGTTTTTTTTCTACAAACGTGTAGATAATCCTTGTATTTCTCTCCAATATCCACCAATAAATTTACACACCAGAAAAGAAAATGGAAGCTATAAAATCCAAGGTGAGCTATTCTTAGTTGGAGGTCGGCCAAACAACATAAGCAAGAGACATTCATCAATCCTTCTCTGGACAAGTATTTATGTGTACACAGAACAGAGCACCTGAGAGTATATTCTTAATTAGCGTTGGGTTTGGTTTCTTAGTTGATTTTAACAGGAAAGGATATCATTTGTATTAAGACATGACTGTGGCCAAGCCATACAGTAAGATAACAAAACAAAAGTAATGGTATGACAATTGTCTTTCAAAAAGACTCAAAATTTAAAAATCGCCGTCTATTCTTACCTTACTGGAGGTATAGATGTAAAGCCAACAGTTACAATGTCTAGCATACTGAACTGGTAAAAAAACTACTTTGCAATAAATAATAAAAACCTGAACTTAAATGAAATCATGTCTGCCAAGGGCTTCTTTCTTGATGGCTGCGGGAAGATTGAATTCCAGAGCTGTATTTCTGATCTCCATGTCACGAGAAGTTTGCTGAACAGTTCCCTCATCTTTCACTACAATACAAACCAAGCCAATGGATGCCTTTTGAGGGATGACCCTAGAATGTGAAGTGTCTTCATTTAAGTGTGAGCTTCTGGCTAGGCCTAGAGCCAACTCATAGAGTGTCATACAGTTTGCTTCCACCTTCTGTATTTGCTTACTTTGACATGTCAATTACCCAAAAATCTTCGCGTCACTTTTCTATCTGCAAATAGAAGAATAGCCAGTCTGCTATTGAAGTATGAAAGGGCAAATAGCCAGTCTGCTGTTGAAGTATGAAAGGGCTACTTGCGTATCTCAACTTGGTGATCATTTATTATCTGGGCTCTTCAAAGGTCTGCAGACTCACAAAGAATACACCGACCCAAATGATCGTGTCCCACCTTTCTTTTCTAGATCTCCCCAATAGATATTGTGCCACCTGCTGAGAAGAGAACCTTCACTTAAATCAATTCAATTTTCCACAGGACAGCTTACCTGTTGAATTTTGGTAGTTCTCTTAGCTCGATAATTGTTTGTTATGATTTTACACTCAGGTTGATATTTTCTTTTATTTATTATGCAACATAAAACAATTATACAGAGAAGTACAACAGAAAAACATGAAGAGACAGCCACATAAGAAGTTACACAAGAAATCCCCACTCCAAGGGGAGAAACCCAGCAATCCTTTCATTATGGAATCAAGTCAACAAGACATCAAGTCATATACAAACCAACCAGTAATGTAGTTAAGATAACCAGCCTCCAACTACCAACTCAACCCTCCAGCATACCAAGATAAAATGCTTCCAAATCTGTCCACAAAAGAGGTCTGCTTCAGTTCTCCAAAAGCCGAATTTTGCCTTCTACCTCAGCCTCATTTTATGCCACAGAGCTTAGCACTATATTTCAAAATAAAAGCCTCCAAATTCACATGGTTCCACTTCTCATTATTTCACAAAGAAATATGCCTCAGACTTCACACTTACTTCCATAGGAACGAGCCACAAAACCCCAGAGAATTATGCCTCAGGCTTTGTCTTCTACTTGACCTTCCAAGTCTCCTTGAGGAAGGGCAGATCAGAGATATGTTTTACTTCTGTTTTCGGCCTCTGAGATCAGAAATATGTGTGTGAGATGTATCAAATGAGGAATGTGTATAGTCTCCAAGCCATGCGAAAGGGTGCCACTTAAGATGAGCCGACATGAGGGTTAGGAGGGTCAACTTGGCAACTTGGTAGGGTAAATGACATTTAACAAAATTCAAGTTTCTTCCTTTGAAAGGGTCACGATGAACATGCCCTTCTATATTTTTCTTTTGACCAATACAAAGCATGAAGAACATGCTTGTCAATAATAATTTTAATTATTCAAAAGTAACATCAATAAAATAATATTATACATTCTCCAACATTACCCAATCCAACTTTGGACTGCAAAATTTGAAAACAAAGAGAAAATGGTACTTAAAAGCAACCATGTCCTGCCACAGACGGAGGAACCAAATACTAGAGAAACGCAAAACCATGCCACAAAGAACACATGGATACAAGGTCCAGTTGATCATTGACTAGTGATCGACCTCTCCAGAGATTGAGAATCCCACCCTCAGCCTTCCAATCCATCACTCGGAATTGATAAACTTCACCATGCGTCAGAGTAAATGACAGGTTACCAGATACTGGGAGGGATTTAGTGCTCATTCTTTCACCATAATGATTCTCCTCCACTTCTCTTGAATATGCGTGTTTCCTTCATTCTTATGATATATTGTGTATTTTGAATGTTAAAGGAAGATGTGAAATAGTTGGAGCCCGCCCATTTATGCATAACTTTCCATTGTCCATCAAAGTTACTTCATTTTCCTGAAGGTCTAAACTTGGTAGAATTCTATTTTTTTGAAACTCCTTGCTAGCACTTGAGCACTACGAATGAGTCTACCCAGACACATATCTCGAGGGCTTGATTGGTTTTGAATATTTTGAACTATAGTCGTAGAGTCCCCAAGTACTTTAAGTCAATTTCTTTCTCTCGGCTTTGGGAATTTTCAACCCTTGAAACAATGGCATGCCTCTGCTTGATGTTTGGTGGATTCTCCTAAACCCTTTTCTTAAACTTAGTTCTTGATTTCCTTTGGGATCAAGGATGATCCCTACTACACCTGCCACCTCAGAGTTTGGTTTCTTAGTTTTAGTTTATATTTTTACTTAATTTGTTTTTTAAGTTTAGCCTTTATTCCTTTAGCTTCTACATTTGTTTTCTATGGAAAACTTCTCATGATTGCCCCTTCTTCCCTAGAATATCAAAATAGAGGGCAACTCAACTGCCAGCCACCATAGCTGGTAACCCTGAGGGACTCTATTGTATTTGATCATATGACTTATGGCTTATCCTATCTGCAACAATACTTGGGCAGGTGGTTCAAATGATTGAGCTGACCCTTGGGGCTCTTTCAGGTGTTCAGATTTTTGGTTCAACTGATTGAGCAATCCCCTAAAGCTGCTATATCTTTTAATTGTTTCTTGTTGTTTAGGTGTTAAATTTTTTTAGCTTCTTGTTTCTCATTTTCTTCCTTCCTTAAGCTTGTTTAGCTTGACTTTTCATCTTTGGTGTTGGTTTGGGTTTTCTTTCATTTTAGCCAACATAGTTTTCTCAACTGTATTTGTAAGTGGGCCCTTGCTTGGTGGTGTGAAATGTCAACTCAGTTGGTAAAAACGCAAATATTCCAGAATTCTCTTCTACTATTGACTTGCAATGTAAAGAGAAAACACATTAATCCTAATTTTATTGGTGCCTACAAATTCTAATAAATAGGAGAGTGTCTCCTATATATACTAATCTCACACTCACAATCAACCCACGTACCATTTACTTCCACAAATGATCCTTTACATTGGCTAAAGGGTCGTAACAGTTGATTTTAACAGGAAAGGATATCATTTGTATTAAAAAATGGCTGTGTCCAAGACATACAGTAAGATAACAAAACAAAAATAAGGGTATGACAATTGTCTTTCAAAAAGACTCAATTTAAAATTCGTTGTCTATTCTTACCTTTCTCGAGGTATAGATGTAAAGCCAACAGGTACAATGTCTAGCATACTGAACTGGTAAAAAAACTACTTTGCAATAAATAATAAAAACCTGAGCTTAAATGAAATCATGTCTGCCAAGGGTTTCTTGCTTGATGGCTACTGGAAGATTGAATTCCAGAGCTGTATTTCTGATCTCCATGTCACGAGAAGTTTGCTGAACAGTTCCCTCATCCTTCACTACAATACAAACCAAGCGAATGGATGCCTTTTGAGGGATGACCCTAGAATGTGAAGTGTCTTCATTTAAGTGTGAGCTTCTGGCTAGGGCTAGAGCCAGCTCATAGAGTATCATACAGTTTGCTTCCACCTTCTGTATTTGCTTACTTTGACATGTCAATTTCCCAGAAATATTTGCGTCACTTTTCTATCTGCGAGTATAATAGCCAGTCTGTTGTTGAAGTATGAAAGGGCTACTTGCGTATCTCAACTTGGTGATTATTTATTATCTGGGCTCTTCAAAGGTCTGAGGACTCACAAAGAATACACCGACCCAAACGATCGTGTCCCACCTTTCTTTTCTAGATCTCCCCAACAGATATTGTGCCACCTGCTGAGAAGAGAACCTTCACTTAAATCAATTCAATTTGCCACAGGACAACTTACCTGTTGAATTTTGGTAGTTCTCTTAACTCGATAATTGTTTGTTATGATTTTACACTCAGGTTGATATTTTCTCTTATTTATTATGCAACATAAAACAATTATACAGAGAAGTACAACAGAAAAACATGAAGAGACAACCACACAAGAAGTTACATGGGAAAACCCCACTCCATACAAACCAACCAGTAAAGTAGCTAAGATAACCAATCTCCAACCTCCAAGTGCCAAGTCAACCTTCAAGCATACCAAGAGAAAATGCTTCCAAATCTGTCCATAAAGGAGGTCTGCTTCAGTTCTCCAAAAGCTGAATTTTTCCCGTTGCCTCAGCCTCAAATTATGCCATGGAACTTAGCACTATATTTCAAAATAAAAGCCTCAAACTTCACATGGTTCCACTTCTCATTATTTCACAGAGTAATATGCCTCAGACTTCACACTTACTTCCATAGGAACGAGCCACAAAACCCCAGAGAATTATGCCTCAGGCTTTGTCTTCTACTTGGACCTTCCAAGTCTCCTTGAGCGTATCATTAGCTAAGTGTTAATGCATTTAAAATATTGTATTACAATTCTGTGAAATTTCTTTTATGTTTTCTCCTTTTTCTTTTTCTAGTTTTTAAAGTTGAAATGAGCTCTAGCCTACAATGCTATGTATTCATAAACATGTTTATTTACGATAAGGCCTTTATCTCTGACAAATATTTTTCTAAATTAATAGATTGCTAGCATTTGTTATCTATAATTCTCACAACAAAATTTGTGAGCATTCAAGTTTTCGGTAAATTTCAGACATCAGCTAGAAGAAGCAAGAATTGAAGCTTTGGTAAATCTCAAGACTTCCAATGCTGAAGCCGCAACCAAAAATCTTAAGGTAGAGGGAGTGTCCCTATAAATATTGGTACACATTTAAGAATATTTCTATAATTCTGGTTGTTTACAACATTTAGAAAAAGTGAATAGATATGTTGATATTTAGGTCATTGACATAACACACACACTGCATGGATAATGGATTTCCACATTTTATGCCTTACGGCGTTTCCTTTGCAACATTTGGTGCAAATGCTAGTTATTTATTTTTATTATTATTTATATTATTTTTAAAGATACACAGAGTTTATCTCTCTCACAAAATCTATGTTTTGCACGAAACTTGTGATTGGTACAATGTCCATTATCCTTAACCTTAGGTTTTTATGATGATCATACAAAGTTTTATGAATGTGATCATACATTTTTTTGATCTAGTGAAAGAAATCTACTTCTTGACATGTCCAATCAACTCATTTGTTACCATTTTGTTAAGGATAGTACTTAGAATAGCTATTGGATCCATAAGTAGAATTCAAGATATATTTCAAATGATAAAGTCTTTTTTTATCATGTCCAATCAACTCATTTGTTACCATTTTTTTAGGATAGTACTTAGAATAGCTATTGGATCCATAAGTAGAATTCAAGATATATTTCAAATGATAAGGTCATGGTTGCATTTAAAATGCAGAAGAATTATTAGTGTTAATGATCAAATAGAAATTGAAAGACCAACATGAAAAATGGGAAATAGGTGGAAAATGGTAACTTCATATTTATAGCAAATAGAATGTTTCAATAATGAGATTATTGATCCTAAGAAAATGATTGAGCTAATATAGAAAATGAAAGACCAACCGGAAAAATGGGAAATAGGTGGAAAACGGTAATTTAATATTTATAGCAAATAGAATGCTTCAATAATGAGATTATTGACCTAAAAGCAATGATTGAGTTAAAATTTTATAAGTTTAAATAAAATATAAGTAGATATTCTATAACAATTTTTTGTTTTTTAATGTTTTTATAATTCTTAAAATAAATATAGAAAATGAATAAGGAATATTTAGACTACCATTTATTATATTTAATTTATGTTTCTTTTATATATATATAGTATCTATTTGGTGATTTCAAATATTATTTTTGTTTTTAATGAATAATACAACAAAGTTAAAGTATTAACAGAAACTAAAAAATTAATTAAAAGGTATGCTCAAAAAAATTTGTAAATTTGTTTTATTTTATTTTTCTAGAAAAACGTTATTGAGAAAAATATGACCTCAATAATCAAGTAGGAATAATCAAATCTTCTGGGGACTTGTTCCAGTTGGGTATATCACAATGTTTCTAAACCATCTGATGGTAGTAGACAATGATTTTATGGAAGGTAATATATGTCTCAAACACTAAGGAGGGATTTCATGGGTGATGAATATTTATTAAAATCTTATTGACTTGAATTATCTTTCATTGAATTAGTATTGTATGAGAAGTATCACATGCATAAAATTATTATTCCTTTTGGAGGGTAATGAATATTTTCTTTAACTAACAAGTCCTTGTGAATCTTCTTGATACTGTACACTTACATTAAACTTTAATGAAAAATAAATATCTTAAAAAATGCAGTACAAAATGAAGATTTTAAGTATAGTCGGGGTCTACATGTACTTCCCCACTGCACTTCTCCCCCTTCCTTCTCTTAAAAATAAGTGGTGTAATCATGGGGAAGTTTGGAATTACTTTACACAATGGAATTTGATAATAATATACTTTCTTTAGTAAAAAATAGGATAATAGATAAAGGAGCATAAGCTTAAAAAACAGAGAGAATGATTATAACTTAACTTGGACTCAAATACAACAAATGAGGACAAAGGGGTACCTGCCACTAGGATTTACATCAAGAACTTGATTAAAATGAATTCATTAGATACTAAAATCTCATGTTATAAAAATCCAACCCAAAGTAAGTATATTTTCCATATGAAAAGTGATAATTTTCATTCATCTATCGTATGACATTTGAACCATAAGTAAACCCATCATGTTTATGAGAGTAAGACATAATGTCCTATGAAAAATATATGATTATAGCTGTTATCACTGACAAAATTTCAATGCCAAATGTCTGCAAATAAGCACATGAATCCTTTTTAGCAGTTTCGCAGCGCTATATGTTTAGGTGGTTTCGTAGCGCGCTACGAAACTGGGGATTTATCCGAAACCATAGCTCACCCATATCACCTTTGTCTCCTATGGGTTCTGTGGGAATATCTGGCTCGACATGTCACATTGCTGGTTCTTATCATCAATATACAAATGATACTGCTGTGTTTTTCATCTTCAAGGGTCTTTCATATAATCCCGCTACATTGGATGTACTCACTGCAAAGATATTGGATGTAGAGCAATGTGAAGAGTTGAAAATGGGATCATATTTAGGAGTGGCTGCAGCATCTGCAAACCCTCCAAAGTTCATTCACCTTTGCTACAAGCCTCCAACTGGAGATGTTAAGACTAAACTTGCCATAGTTGGAGAAGGATTGACATTTGATAGTGGAGGTTACAACATCAAGACAGGACCAGGATGTCTTATTGAACTCATGAAGTTTGACATGGGAGGTTCTACAGCAGTTCTTGGCGCAGCAAAGGCTATTGGTCAAATTAAGCCTCCCGGGGTGGAGGTCCATTTCATTGTTGCTGTAGGTGATGTTTTTTACAGGCATATTTCTCTGTTTTAAGTAGTCAACTTCCAGGAGATATTTAGAGCAGCTGAAAGAATATTTTTGAAAATTGAAAGAGGTTTTTATTCCTAACATACTGAACTAGAAAAACCTCTTTCATTTTCTTCAAATTGATTATGAGCTGGGAGAAACGAGTGACTAAAAGTTGCACTACGAAACTGCTGTAGATGCAATTTTTAATTTCCTGTTTTACACATCTTCTTCAAGGATCGATTCTGGGCAGCTGGACTAGTTTTTCAAAAAACCAAAAGAGGTTTTTGTTAAGCACGGATTGGTTCACAAAAACCTCCTTCAGTTTTTCCAAATATGTTTTCTGTGAGAAATTATGAACTCTGTCCCAAGACATATTTTTCAGCCAGAACAGAGGTAATTGAAGTATTGTCCAAAACAGTGGAGGCAGTCAAGCATAAAGACAAGAACAGAAAGGTTATCATTACCCAAGGAGGAAATGTGATAGCCATAAAGAATCAAGTGGGAGCAGCCAAAGAGGAAATTGTCAAAGCAAAAAATGTGATTAAGGAGCGTGCAGTTAGGTATGCCAACTATAGAAGAGCTGTGTTAAAGGGTAGCAGAAGCCTAGTGAGTCATGTAGATTCAGTGGCTGATGTATATACATGGATGGTTCCAGCCCTCAAACAAGCTAAACATATCAGGAAAATGAACATGACCCTGAGAGCTAAAAACAAAGCTTTGAAGAAGGAGATTGCAAATTTGAAGACACGGCTAGGTCAACTAGCTCACTGATTTGAGGAGAAGGTGATATTCTTAGTTTTGGTCAATTTTGTTTAAGTTCCACTATTTTGAGGTCACCTAAGTCTTTGACACCTGTAGAAGAAGTTTGAAGAGTCATAAGTTCAAACAAAAGACGCTTTAGTGCAAATGTACTCTGTTTTAGCAAAAACAGCAGTTTCGTAGCGCGCTACGAAACTGCTGTAGGTGCTGTTTTATAAGAAAAACAAAGAGTTTAATGATGAGGTCAGCAAATTTTTGAGGGAAATGCCTCAAGAACATAAGGGAGACCATAAAAGACTCTCTTAGCTATTCAGAGAATGACAGGTGTGCATTTTGGAAAAGGTGAAATATTTTGTTTTTTGCTAAAGCTTCGTTAAAGGTACTTTATGACCGAATTGTTAGGGTTCTGGTTAAGGTTACCGGAGATTTTGGTTTGTACACCTGTTCAGTCCACAAGGTTTCCAGCTCATTGGGGAATATGGTGATATTCGTTGTTTTTGAAGAATTAAAGAGCTGGGAACATGTTCTTTAAGTAGTGAAAAATGATGGGAGACAAGGACCGTGAAAACAGGGCAGTTATCTTGATTGATTAATGAGCCATCTACGCAGCCAGTATCCAAAGCCAGCTTGTTCAGTATATTCTCCTCCAAGATATCTCGACCAAAACAGAAAGAAGACATGTGTCAAGAGCCAGGGAGGAATCATGCTACGAGGAGGACAGATTTTGAGTTTTGAATAAATTAGGACCCTTTGTAATTACAGTTCAGCAATTATGTAATTAATGAATTAGTTACACAGTAGATAGGGATAGTTAATAGCAGCCTTCGATGCTCCCCTCATGCTGGAGGAGGAAGCTCGAGGTGGTTAAGCATGTACTCCTATATATGGATCAGACTTGGATGTAATTGGGGTTGGATGTTTTGATAGAGAACTAGTCTATTTTGGTTTATGTAAAGCAGATTTCAGTAATGCAAATGACTGTTGTTTTATTCTCAGGATTCTCAATAGATCTTATTGTTCAAATGTATGGTGGTTTATTCTCTTAGTGTTCTTTTACAGTCTTGTCATTGCATAATCACTCAGAACTCATGTATCATGCTCTGACTTTCCATATGTTTTGGCAAACTGTGTTTTATGTAAGTTGTGTTTGAACATTAGATGTAAAGAGCCCTGATTTCTATGAAAAGATGGTGTTTTTGTTTGCTGAGATGTGTGAGACTCCATAAGCCCAATGGGAATTAATTTGATATTTGTCCAGCCAGCATATTTTCTTCATGTGTCTTATAAGAGTTAGCCATCTTTCCTTGTCATTAATCAATATTCATAATCTGTGAGAGAGCCCTCTCAGACTAAGGAGGCTAAGCCTTAGTCCAAAGCTTGGTTTGAAACAATTACACATAATCTAGCTGATTGGTAGCCTTCAGTGTGTGATTTTGTGATAACATTTTGGTGCGTCTGCCGGGAGACTGAAGATTATTCATTCCCGAAATTATGAAGCTGAACTTCTGAAGGTAGCAGGAACTCAGAAGGTTTTTGAGGCTGCAAAACTACCTTGGCGACTCCATTGTTGAATAATTCAAAATTCATACATTCATGGTGATTCCACTGGAGTTATGAAGGACCCAGAAGCTACCATTCTTAGTTCAAGGTATGCATGCATAGATTTTTCAGGAATTCATGGTTTCCCAAATCATTTTCCCAAGGATGCATATTTTCTAAGGAATGGTCCCAAATTTAATGGAGAGGATTTGAGTTTAACTCTGAAGCATATCTCAGATTTCTGTCATTTTGCTGAGCTTCTTAGAGTTAAACATGAGGATGTTTGCATTATGTTATTCTATGATTCACTTCAAGGGAAATGTAAACAATGGATTGGAAGCTTTCCTATCAAATCCATTAAGTCATTTCAAGATTTATGGCTTATGTTTTTAGAGGAATGGATAGATAGGTCAGAGGTGGTGGTAAACTCTCCTTCAATTCAAGGTTTCAAACAATGGAATAATGATCATAGTAATGGAGAAATAGATGAAAATTTTTCTTTGTCCTTGTCCTCATATCTAAAATCCTTTGACTGCAAGGCAGAGGATAAGATGAGATTTTTGGATGAAGTTGCTGAGGACATTGAGAAAGAAATTGAAGGTGTAGAAGGTCAAATTCAGGCATATAGTTTTCATAATCATGATCATTATTTTCAGAAGTTTTCTATGGCAGAACGCAAGGAGACAATGCTGGTTCCTTTCTCTTTTACGATTGAGGAAATGTACACTGTTGTTGAGGATCAGTTTGCACAGCCGGAAAGTTACAAGAAAAATCAAGCTGATCATGTATTCTGGGATCCTATAGCTGATTACATGGAAGAGTTTTACTCTCCAGTGCTTCAATTTACCTATAAAGATCAGAGACAATTTCAGTGGCAGCGGTCATCACACTATCATATTGGCTCTGAACTCCGATGCAGTCAAAGAAATCAAATATTAGATAAAACAGAGGATTGGCTACATTGGAAATTTCACATAGATTGAGCAGAAAGAAGTTGAAATTGTTAGGGTAGGTAGGTAGGTAAATGCAAATAAGCTCAAGGTCAACTGAGCATTTTTTTCAGTAGATATAGTTTTCTTTCTCCTACAATGATCATCCAGCTAAAGCCCGAGGTGAAGGCCCAAGGAGCTTAAAGAAGATGTTTGTCAAATAAATTTTATAAGGCACTGGAACTGCAGGTTCTTAGTGTACCACAAGGGCACACTATCCCAAGTGGAGCCACTGTTATCACTGACAAAATTTCAATGCCAAATGTCTGCAAATAAGCACATGAATCCTTTTTAGCAGTTTCGCAGCGCTATATGTTTAGGTGGTTTCGTAGCGCGCTACGAAACTGGGGATTTGTCCGAAACCATAGCTCACCCATATCACCTTTGTCTCCTATGGGTTCTGTGGGAATATCTGGCTCGACATGTCACAGTGCTGGTTCTTATCATCAATATACAAATGATACTGCTGTGTTTTTCATCTTCAAGGGTCTTTCATATAATCCCGCTACATTGGATGTACTCACTGCAAAGATATTGGATGTAGAGCAATGTGAAGAGTTAAAAATGGGATCATATTTAGGAGTGGCTGCAGCATCTGCAAACCCTCCAAAGTTCATTCACCTTTGCTACAAGCCTCCAACTGGAGATGTTAAGACTAAACTTGCCATAGTTGGAGAAGGATTGACATTTGATAGTGGAGGTTACAACATCAAGACAGGACCAGGATGTCTTATTGAACTCATGAAGTTTGACATGGGAGGTTCTGCAGTAGTTCTTGGCGCAGCAAAGGCTATTGGTCAAATTAAGCCTCCCGGGGTGGAGGTCCATTTCATTGTTGCTGTAGGTGATGTTTTTTACAGGCATATTTCTCTGTTTTAAGTAGTCAACTTCCAAGAGATATTTAGAGCAGCTGAAAGAATATTTTCGAAAATTGAAAGAGGTTTTTATTCCTAACATACTGAACTAGAAAAACCTCTTTCAGTTTCTTCAAATTGATTACGAGCTGGGAGAAACGAGTGACTAAAAGTTGCGCTACGAAACTGCTGTAGATGCAGTTTTTAATTTCCTGTTTTACATATCTTCTTCAAGGATCGATTCTGGGCAGCTGGACTAGTTTTTCAAAAAACCAAAAGAGGTTTTTGTTAAGCACGGATTGGTTCACAAAAACCTCCTTCAGGTTTTCCAAATATGTTTTCTGTGAGAAATTATGAACTCTGTCCCAAGACATAATTTTCAGCCAGAACAGAGGTAATTGAATTATTGTCCAAAACAGTGGAGGCAGTCAAGCATAAAGACAAGAACAGAAAGGTTATCATTACCCAAGGAGGAAATGTGATAGCCATAAAGAATCAAGTGGGAGCAGCCAAAGAGGAAATTGTCAAAGCAAAAAATGTGATTAAGGAGCGTGCAGTTAGGTATGCCAACTATAGAAGAGCTGTGTTAAAGGGTAGCAGAAGCCTAGTGAGTCATGTAGATTCAGTGGCTGATGTATATACATGGATGGTTCCAGCCCTCAAACAAGCTAAACATATCAGGAAAATGAACATGACCCTGAGAGCTAAAAACAAAGCTTTGAAGAAGGAGATTGCAAATTTGAAGACACAGCTAGGTCAACTAGCTCACTGATTTGAGGAGAAGGTGATATTCTTAGTTTTGGTCAATTTTGTTTAAGTTCCACTATTTTGAGGTCACCTAAATCTTTGACACCTGTAGAAGAAGTTTGAAGAGTCATAAGTTCAAACAAAAGACGCTTTAGTGCAAATGTACTCTGTTTTAGCAAAAACAACAGTTTCGTAGCGCGCTACGAAACTGCTGTACTGCTGTAGGTGCTGTTTTATAAGAAAAACAAAGAGTTTAATGATGAGGTCAGCAAATTTTTGATGGAAATGCCTCAAGAACATAAGGGAGACCATAAAAGACTCTCTTAGCTATTCAGAGAATGACAGGTGTGCATTTTGGAAAAGGTGAAATATTTTGTTTTTTGCTAAAGCTTCGTTAAAGGTACTTTATGACCGAATTGTTAGGGTTCTGGTTAAGGTTACCGGAGATTTTGGTTTGTACACCTGTTCAGTCCACAAGGTTTCCAGCTCATTGGGGAATATGGTGATATTCGTTGTTTTTGAAGAATTAAAGAGCTGGGAACATGTTCTTTAAGTAGTGAAGAATGATGGGAGACAAGGACCGTGAAAACAGGGCACTTATCTTGATTGATTAATGAGCCATCTACGCAGCCAGTATCCAAAGCCAGCTTGTTCAATGTATTCTCCTCCAAGATATCTCGACCAAAACAGAAAGAAGACATGTGTCAAGAGCCAGGGAGGAATCATGCTACGAGGAGGACAGATTTTGAGTTTTGAATAAATTAGGACCCTTTGTAATTACAGTTCAGCAATTATGTAATTAATGAATTAGTTACATAGTAGATAGGGATAGTTAATAGCAGCCTTCGATGCTCCCCTCATGCTGGAGGAGGAAGCTCGAGGTGGTTAAGCATGTATTCCTATATATGGATCAGACTTGGATGTAATTGGGGTTGGATGTTTTGATAGAGAACTAGTCTATTTTGGTTTATGTAAAGCAGATTTCAGTAATGCAAATGACTGTTGTTTTATTCTCAAGATTCTCAATAGATCTTATTGTTCAAATGTATGGTGGTTTATTCTCTTAGTGTTATTTTACAGTCTTGTCATTGCATAATCACTCAGAACTCATGTATCATGCTCTGACTTCCCGTATGTTTTGGCAAACTGTGTTTTATGTAAGTTGTGTTTGAACATTAGATGTAAAGAGCCCTGATTTCTATGAAAAGATGGTGTTTTTGTTTGTTGAGATGTGTGAGACTCCATAAGCCCAATGGGAATTAATTTGATATTTGTCCAGCCAGCATATTTTCTTCATGTGTCTTATAAGAGTTAGCCATCTTTCCTTGTCATTAATCAATATTCATAATCTGTGAGAGAGCCCTCTCAGACTAAGGAGGCTAAGCCTTAGTCCAAAGCTTGGTTTGAAACAGTTACACATAATCTAGCTGATTGGCAGCCTTCAGTGTGTGATTTTGTGATAACAATAGCAACGAGATAAATTTTCCTCCAACTTTAGCATATGTGTAGAGTAAATTTGAGTTCATTCCAGCACGAAAGTGAACATCAACATATGGCTAAAGCAAAACCTAGAATGCCATAAATTACAAGTTATAGTCCATGCATAATTGTTTAACATAAACATTAAGGTACAATTTAGTCAATATAAAGGATCTTATTCCGACTCCTAGTATAATTGTTTTGGTATGTTTACTGTCCTTTTCACAAACTGGACGATGTTGATTTTGACTCTAGAAATACATCTATAACAATCAAAGGTAGAATTCACTTACAATTACTTTTTGCTGAATTTAAAACTAACACAAAATATGATAATATCCATCTCAAATATCCAATTTTAAATTTAACTAATTCCTTTAATTGTTAAACGTTTAGTATAACCAATACATGCCATCCAAAGGGGAAAACAACCTTTACCTTTCAAAGTAACAATTCTATCCACAAAACACATGTAAATGGATATATTGATAAGGAAGCGAGAGCCTTTAATATCAAATATAGATAAATACAAAACACCTTCACAACTACAAATTAGATTTGAATAGAGGACATTAAATAGGTAGACTTATTTATCTATTGGGTATAAATCTATAGTAATCAAACTAAATGCAAGCCCATAGAATGGAAGAAGAGAAAGATGAAATCTGCAATAATCAATGCATCATCTGTGTTTAGAGCTTGAGTTAATTTAAACCTTTTGGTGTCATTATTTTTATAAAGAGTACTAACCATTGAAACTCCTATCATAAGAATGATTTGAATTCATACAATCCATATATAGATTTTACAATCCTTTAGAGGTACAAGGAAGAGAAGTCATGATAAGCATAGCTTTAATGAGAACCCATATTTATGTTATGACTATTGGTCATCAATGCCAATAATATGACCAAGAAAATGAAGAATAGACACCCAAAATTTATACATTATCTTATATGGTAAGATGGGACAAATAAAAGAGACAAACCATCCGATCTCAACATATTCAACAAGGAGACGTTCTTTCAAAAATATGCATACATTATATCAACCAAAGTGAGCCAATGAGGTAGAATGTGTTTTATAAACTTGTGGAAACCGAATAATTATTTCGGAAAGATAACCTAAAATTGGGTGCCATGATATTATACTTAGAATAGCAATGAGAAATATTTTGACAATACTTGAACATGTGAGCAAAAAAGAACACAAATTACACATTAGAATGATGCCCTATGAAATTTAAACTATTAATGTGAAATTTTATGAGGGGAAAAAGCATTTTTAAATAATGATGATGTGAGATATTGAATTGGTAAGAAAGGTTGATGAAGGATAAAGAACAATTATGGACAATGGAGGTGTTTACCAATAAATTTTTTGGACCAAAGCAACAATATAAACAACCAAGTGGAAGTTCACCAAAACCTAATAAGAACAATGTATGGATCTTTTTTCTTTTAATTTCCCACAAAATCAACAAGAACATGAAAGTTGCCTTTGTGAGAGTACGCTAAATTTGGTATTATACTTTGAATATACTGAGGCAACCCAAAAATGATTTTTTTTTATACTTATATTATCACTAAAATAATTCAAAGACAACTATTAATATTAAGGAACTACAAAAAAATAGCAATAAAATCTAGTCTCCTTGAAATAAAGAGGTGAAAGAACATATTTTGGAGAACAAAGGAGGAATGGTGATCAAACTAGGTGAAGTGAAAATGAAGGAAGAAACCACATTAAAACAAACCACATTTCTTTGCTTAAATCTAATGGTTAAGGAAGAACCTTTCTTTCATAATTTGTACAACTAAAAAAATAATCTAGCAATGAAATATAGATGAGGCACTCCATGCTCTATTCAAAGGGATTTTCCACACTAATCACTCACTAATACTATGGAAGTTCACTTTTATCTTATATTAATGAACTCAACTAACACTCCCTTTTATAACTTCAACAAAGATCTTATAATGCATGTGCCATTCATTACTTATATCAGAAAGGTTGAGAAAGGTAATGTTAGATCCATGGTCAACAACTACAGTGACATAAATTAGTTGGTTGCAATGCAGGTCATGACCCTTAACATTATTTTACTTTAAACAAATGAAACTATATCATGCTTTAAGTTAAAATGATACAAAGTATGTTTCAAATCAAATCATCATATATACTTCAATTTGAATGCCAAGAATAAAGTGCATTTGGAGTATTTATGTTGAATCATCAAGGCATGTTCAATATAATGTTATGTTTACAATCTACTATTGGATAGAACAATTGTTCTTTTAATTCAAATAAATAGATTTGACTCTTAAATTAATTGTTAATATGGGTAGGTCTTTTTATTTCAAGGCTATCACACAAAGTATATGTAAGGAAAAATGGTGACTAGTGTTGATGAATCTCAAACCAAATTGTTGTAATGACACTCTCATCAATCAAACACTTTGGCTATTATACTCTCAAACCTTTCTCACACTTTTAGAAAATAAACACGCATTGCAAAATAAACAACTCTGTCAACAATTACTTTTATTCAGAAGAAAACAACACTCCTAGAAACCATTTACTCAGGTAAATGTAGAAACATAAGTTCAAATAAAATAAACACACCACCAAATTTTCACAATAATTAAATAAGTATCACACTAACAAAGGGACTGGTCCAGGACCTATGTTGTTACACGATATAGAGGTTAAAATTTTGCAATCATTAAAGTATGAACATGATCAACAATAACAATAACAATAATAAAAAATGAATCATAAATGAGAGGAACTAAATAAAATTGCTATAGTACCTTCCTAACCAGTGATCCCTGTTAAGATGGAGGGCCCTTCATCCATAGTAGAGGATGGTACACTACACAACGAACAAGCTAATAAATAGAAAGATATGGCACCGCGAATGATTGAGATTTTCATTAATTAAATATACATGATTATGATGTGGGTGTTCTGCCCTTCTATCCTTTTGTTCTCCCGATGTTTATCTATATCTTCTTGTGGGTAGAGAGAACACCTCTTTGTAATTCCAGACTACAAAGATAAAGATCATCATAAGAATCTCTTGATTCTCATGTCATCTATATCAAGAGTACACATTAAGAGTTTAATAACAATTTCCATGATTGGGAAAAAATTATAACAACTTTTCCAGATAATAATTCATCTATGGAAAATCCGAACTACTTCAACTACGTTGTCCATGAATCTCCTTTGATGGTTGAACTGATTTTGACCACATAATTTTCCAAATTGGTCTTTATTACTGATTCAAGGAGATCATCGTGTCCAAAATAAGTCCCGCATGTATCAACAACATTCAATGAGTCCTTGTCCCATCCTTAGCTAGGAAAAGCTAGAAAGCGTAATCTTGTAACAACACCTCAATAGACCATATACCTTGAACCAACCCATTTGTCAGTTTTATGATAAAAGTAGCCTAAAGTAGTAGTTCTCATGCCAAATTACAAGTAGAATTAGATCACAAGTATGACATATAAAAAGAGACATAATTAGGTTTATAGTGGTTGTTATAGTGATAAAATATGGTATTGAAAGTCAAAAAGGGTAAATAAAGGATAGAAAAATAGATGCAAAAGGATGCCAATTCCACATCTCAACATCTCCTCCCAACTTAAGTATCTACATGTCCTCATGCAGAGCCTTATAACTGGTTTCTGAAGTGTTGATAATGGGATTATGAAAAATTCTAAGCTCCTCCGGTATCCTCTAAATCTACTTTGTAGCCTCGTGAAAGAACCAATTCCATTCCTCATAATTTATCAAATAGACGTTATGGATGTTGATACTAATTGACAGGGAGCCAAACAAGAGGAAATATGAACCTAAGTCCAAACCAACCATGCCCACTTATTTTGATGCATGTTAGATACTGAGAAACCTTGGAATGTGCCTGTATGAAATTTTGAAGGAAATAAGGGTCCTCATCCCTCAATTTATTCCTGCAATCATCCCATTTGACCCTACTCTCCTCTAATGCGTTCTATTTCATCCCTTTGATATTTATGAGACATCGTTCAAAAATCTTATTCCTGAATTCCATTAACATATTTTTGGTGTCTCGATATCACCATATCCTGTTATACATTGCAGAGACTCTTTCAACAGGTCTAGGATCATCTTTGATAAACAATTTCTTTGTTCCTTCATTAGGTGTTACGATGCCACAGGTAACCTTCCAATTGGTTTGATTTAGCGTATAGGACATGAAGGCTCTCAACTGATCATCCCCAATGTATGGTGTAATATTAAATGTTCTGGCTCCAAAACATGCACAATCATGCAAGTACAATTCAAACAATAAATTTTGTTTTGGAAAAGTGGCCTTCAGGAATGTTTGTAGAAAGGATTGAGCCTCTTTCATCTCATATGGTCATTTTTCCTTGAGGGAAGTTAATTGAAAAATGAAGTGTTTCTCTTGCAGATACATGGGATAGGATGAAGAAGGACATCTGAAACTCAATATGTTGTTGACAAGTTCATACATTAGCTCCTTTTCTAGCAGTAACAAATGTGCCTCCCCTTGCAATTCTTCTACTTGTAACATTGCTTGCTTCCTTTCTTTATGAAATTTTACCAAGTCTTGAACCTTCAACTTCTCAGCCCAGGTCCTCTTAAGATCATCAACGATTTCCTTAAGTTGTTTTATAGGAATAACTTCATCCTTCAATGAAATTACTAACTTCTTCAATTTATCTAATTCTTCAAGAAAAAACGTTGACTTCAATGACTCTTCAAATTTTGACTGAGCTCTTACTATTATAGTAACAAATTCAACAAATTTATAGAACATTTCTCCATTCCCTTTCTCCTCTTGTTGCAATATCTTAGTTTCTGGTTCTTGTGTAACATCGACATAATCGATAGGTTCTTGTGGAGAAATGACCAATTTTATTTCAGTTTACTGCCTTTCAACTACTTGTTCTTGTGTAATAATAGCATCATGAACATGTTCTTGTGGAATAACATACTATTTTTCTCTATCTCGCTCTGCTTCAACTGTTGGTTCTTATGTAACAATAACGTAATGGACAAGTTCTTGTGTAACAACATACTATTTTTCTCCATCCCTCTCTACTTCAACTGTTGGCTCTTGTGTAACAAGAACATCAATGGAATGAGGTTCATGACCCATTGTCGCTCCTCTTGTAACTACCTCCTCCCACATTTACCCACGTTTACAAGCTCTCCAGGGAAAACATGATTTGAGTGCTACTATGAAATGACCCAACCTTCCTGTTCTATTGATGGAAGTCGGGCCTACAAGTTGAAAACGTATTGGCATCCCTAAGGTAATACAGATCACATAGGAGCCTGACAACCACCCGAGGTGATCAATTCATGAGTTGGAACTCTTTTTCACTGAATTAATACCCACAACACACCCTTTACATTATGGGCATGCGGTTATGACGCTATAATCGCACCCATAGGCCTGTCTCCATGTGGTTATGACCCAAATTCCTATGTTCTTTGCATTCGGTCATGAGATCTATGCCACTTTTTTAGGCTAGCCTCCATACCACGGCCCATAACTTCCTATAACTTTCCAAAATTGTGGAAATGATGAAAATAATGCTAAACAATCATTACTTGAGCGAGATCTTGACTAGAACATGTCTATTATAGGATACACATTTTGTCAAACATATGGTGAACATGAAAGTTACATGTCATGAATGCATATATGATCATAAACTTCTAAACTTCATCTAAGGATCACTAATAAGGCTCAGTGCCCTCTCAAGATAGCTACAAAAATACTTGTTAGCCCATGTATTAATCAACCATTCAATACACTATAAAATCATGAATAAGAGGCATAACTACAACACATCATAGAACCATGCATATAACTAGCATATAACTAGAATAGAAGCTATGAAAAATCAACCATAAAATACACATAATAACAAGTGCATGTGCTCATTAATTACATTAGAAGAGTAGATCATATTAAATTATGTAAAATCCAACCAAGTTATGGATTTCCATGTACCACCCAACCATAGATTAGGTTGAGCCAAATCTCTCTTTCTGCCAATCAACCCCATGCCATATTCCAAGCATGAATGCGAGATCTCATGGGATAAACCAAGTCATAACCAAACATGAACTCAAAAGGTTAAAACACCTGCACCCTCAAGCCACCAATCTCACCTAAACTAGTCTCGAGATCACAAAAACAAACCAAGCTTGGACACCTCAGAAAACCTTCACCATACCTTGAGGAATTTTCCTGTCTCCACCCACATGTTGAGGGATTCCCAGAGAAAAATTTATCCATCCCCAACCTTTGGGATTATCTTTAGACCACCTCACCAGATTCCAAAACCTTCTAACAATCTAAGCTCCACTAAAAATGAATCCCATCACACCATGGCTATCCGGGTAATGGAAAGGAAAGGTTGAAACCACTTTCAAACCAAGAAAAACCCGTGCCAATGAAAAGAAATGAACCAGATAAACAGATGCATGTACCATGCATTCACATGCCCCAAGGAAATAACAGATGCAACCTGTTACCTGCAAAATCCTACTACTAAAGTTGTTGATCCAACCTTTTCCTTGTGCTCTGTTGCTTTCCTTTGCTTTTCGTTTTCCTTCCATTTGCTTTCCTTCTCCAAATCCAAGTGATTGCTAGAGTGCTCCAAGAATACTCTAAGTGTGCTAGAACGTATACGAGTGAAAGGAGAGAACCAAGACTGAACTGAAAAAATCTGTGAATTGTTTCTCTGATGCCTATTTATCATTGATTTCCCTTTTTTCTTCATTTTCCTCCATATTCCTTCTAATTTCCCTTGCATGAATATTTGTGTCTCTCCACCTTCCCTTTCTCATAGTTTCCTTTATTTTCATAATTAAATTCCAATTAATGCCACTTTGCCTTTGCCAATTCCTTTTCCAATCTCCATAGCCATTATTGAACCACAAGTGATGCCCACTATAGTGTTTGTCCAACATTTATCTTGGAATATGTATCTTGTGACCTTGGTCTTATTTTTCCTTTATTACATGAAACTTTAACCTAGGGTTATTACAAAACCCTCCCCCTTGGGGGAACATGGTCCTCAATGTTCTATGACACATATGACGAACAAGTTGCTAAAAATATATATATACTGCCTATGTAGCTTTATAATATAGCTCGATTCAATAGTTAATATGCCATCCTGCTGAAAAACAAAACAAGCATACGACTTATTGTAGCTTTATAACACAACTCATTGGGGTATTTACAGCAACATCCATATCTATATATATATATATATATATATACATATACATACATTTACATATACATATATACATATACATATACATATACATATGTAAATGTATATATATGTATATGTATATGTATATGTATATGTATATGTATACATATACATATACATATACATATGCATACATACATATATATATACATACCAAAAACTCATTTTCTTGAACCAATAAATAATGAAGGATACAAAGCCCTCATTTGACCATCCATCTCCCATGTAACTTCATCCGGCCCAAAGTGCTTCCACTACACTTTAACTTTCTCTATTGCCTAGTTCTGAAGCATGAGTTGTTTCTACTACATGATGCATTGTGGCATTGGCTAGAACTCCCGCTCTAGTTCCACCTGCAATACAAACCAATCACGCACATAATCAACATTTTGCACATCTCTCTTAATTAATGAAACATGGAAAACATCATTGGCTTTCAATGTTAGTAGTAGTGTAATTCTGTAGGCCACTAGCCCAATCCTCTAAAGGATCTCAAAAGGCCCACAATACCGAGGCGCTAGCTTGGCACATGATTCAATATTTAGGAGCTTCTCTTAAGCTTCATACACAAGTACACATGCTGCCCATCCTGAAACTCGAATGCTCTATGCTGATTTACATAACTCCTTTTCCTGTTCTGTGCTTCCTTTAAATTCCTTTTGATAACCTGCATCTCATGTTCTGACTCTTCCAACGTATCTAGTCCAATCAACAACATGTTCATTGGATCACTCCAGATGACAGGAGTATTACAACTCTGCCCATAAAAAAACCTCAAATGGACTCATCCTCAAGGATTTATGATACATATTATTATATGCTAACTCCACCAATTGAATATACTCCTCCCACTTTCTTTGCTGATGCATGAGTTACATCCTCAACTTGTCATCAAGAATCCTGTTGACCCTCTTTTTCTATCCATTTGTATATAGATGATAAGTTGTACTGAAAGCTAACTCTGCCCCCAAGCCCGCAAACACCTCCTTCCAAAACCTGGAAGTGAACTTGCCATCTCTATCTGATATAATATTCTTGGGAACACCATGCAATCTCACTATCTCCTTGATGAAGATCCAAGCTACCTCAATAGCTGAATTAGTAGACTTCACTGCGATGAATTGAGATACTTTTATCAACCCATCAACCAAACCATGATGGAATCATGTTGTATCGATGTCCTTGAAAAACCTGTAATAAAGTCCATGGAAATGACCTCCCATTTCCATTTTGTAATTAGAATAGGTTGTAATAGACCAACTAGGTGCTTGCACTCAAATTTTACCTAATGATAGTCCAAACATCTAGCAACAAACTCAACCAATTCCTTATTCATGTTCGATCAATGATAGGGCTTCTTAACAACTGTCAAAGTCTTATGATATCCTTGGTGGCCTGACTATGGCTTGACATTAAACTCCCTTAAGTGCTTCTTCAACTCCTATTTTTTGGCACATAAATCCCATTCTTGAATCTGACCAAGTCATCCACCATGAGGTGATACTCCTCATCTCTATCACCATCACCCTATTGTTGCAACCTTTGTTTCAAGCTAATACTCCTCATCATGATTCCTTGCCTGTAAGATCCATTCTCACAATTATGTCCCATAAGAGTTCACAATTGAAATATGATTCACCTACACTCTCCTACTAAGACAATATGCAACCCTGTTCTCCTTTCCCTTGATGTATCTGATCTCAAAATCAAACTCACTGAGGATAACCAACCATCTAGCTTACCTGACATTCATATTACGTTGGTCAAACAAATACCTCAACCCACTATTATTACTCATCATAATAAACCTCCTGCCAAGAAAATAATGCCTCCACATCTTCAAGGCATGAATGATAGCTTCCAACCCAAGATCATGAGTCACATAGTTCTACTCGTGTTCATTCAGATTCCTTGACTCGTAGTATGCCATCTGTCCTTCCTACATCAAGACCCCACCAAGTCCTTTCTTGCAAGCATTTGTATAATCTACAAAATCCTCTTCAAGATATGCAATCTTCAATATTGGAGCATTTTTAAGAAAATGCTTCAACTACTCGAAACTAGATGCACACTCCTCAACCCATTCAAGCTTATTTCCTCTTCTTAGAAAATATGTAATAAGATAGGCAATCATTGAGAAGTTCCTAATGAACCTCCTATAATAACCTACTAGTCCCATGAATGATTTGACCTCTTCCACATTTGCAGGAGTTGGCCACTCGATGATAGCTCTAATATTATCTAGATCCACTGCTGTGCCTTCCATGAAAAATGCAAGTCCCAAGTAATGTATCTGAGACTGAAAGAAACTACACTTGCTCAGCTTAACATACAACTGATGCTCTCTCAACAATCTCAACAATGTTTCCAGGTGCTCTGCATGCTCCTCCTCATTCTTGGAGTATATCAATATATCATCAATAAACATTATCACAAACTTTTCCAGGTAAGGACAAAACACTTTGTTCATCAAACACATGAAGGTGACTCGATCATTAGTAAGACCAAAAGGAACCACCACAAAGTCATAATGCCCACTCTTTGTACGAAATGAAGTCTTATAGATTCCTTCTTCTTTGATGTGTACCTAATGATTTTTTCATCTCAAATAAATATTTGAAAACACTTCTGCTCCCTTTAGTTGATCAAAAAGTTAATCAATCTGAGGCAAATGATACATGTTCTTGATCATCACCTTGTTCATCTACTTGTAATCAATGCACAATATGAGAGTACCACCCTTCTTCTTTACAAACAACATTGGTTCACCCCAAGGAAATACACTTGGCCTTATGTATCCTTTATCAAGCATTTCCTTAAGCTGTAACTTCAATTCCACAAACTCTGGAGTGCTCATCCTATAACGTGCCTTTGATGTTGGTGCTGCTCCTAGTACCAACTCAATAGAGAAATCCACTTCCCTATGAGGCAATAACTCAGATCTCTGTTGGAAACACATCTTGAAACTATTGCAAAACAAAGTACCTCTTCAATACCATCATCCCCCACATCCTTCCCTTTGTGTTTGGAAATATGTAGTATAAAAGATACAAACCCCTTCTTGTTACTGTGCTTAGCTTGCATAACTGGAACCATTCTTACTGATGTTACAGGCTTCTTTTTCCTTGAAATATTCTCCTTTCTTTATCATCATCCAGGCACTCAATTGACTTCTCATAACAATCTACCTTAGTTCCATGAGTAAACAACCAATCCATACCCAAAAGCATGCTATAGGAACCCAAATGAAGCACATTTAGATGTTATCATATAAGCATACCATTAAACTCAAATGCACAACCTCTCACCCAGTGATGAACTCTTCTATTGGTCTCTATATTCAACTGCACCAACCAAGATTCTGAATGCACTTATTTACTCAAGTCACACTTATCCACCAGGTCAAGACTAACATAACTATAGTTAGATCCAATAACAATTAAAATGGAAACAAATTGATCACAAAGCTTACCTTCCATTTCAATAATGCATGCATAATGATCGACTTCACTGTTATCAAGTGTTGCATAGATTTGATGAATGCTCCGACCATCATCCCCAACTATTTGCGCCTCTTGGGCACTATAGATATGAGGCCTCGCACCCTGATACAATGGGAAATTACTTCTTTTGATGATCTTTGCCACAAATCCAACATTGCAACAATTCTCTACCACTACCTTTATTTTGTTGTTCTCTAGTTTGAGACCCTTTTCCTTTTTGAGGTGCATTGAAATTCTTGTAAGGAGCCACATTTTATTTCTCACCTTCATCCTAAGATCTTCCTCACTTCTAAGGCCATTTTCCTTTAGCCTTCTCATTCCCTCTCCAACCACGCTGTTATAGGTCTATTTGGGCACATCACTCCCATCATTCATATCATTACTTTTAGGGCTCATCAAACCCTAATTGAGTTGCTACATTGTTATAGACATTTTTGTGCCTTATAGCCTCGAGCATGAAATGTCCATAATCTAAGGGATCCAAAGTCCCTAAAAATGTTGTTCCTACCCCTAGAGGAACAAGGCAAACCAACCACAGCAATTCACAGAAGTTCTCCACCTGAAAACACTCAAAAACAAGCCAATTCTGGATCATGTCAACTGCTCCACTGAGCATCTGCGCTGAATGTCAACTGCTCCACTGTCTACCTGCGTTGAATGTCAACTCCAACAAAGGCTACCTGTGCTGAGCGTAATTGGACAAGTGGCAAGCTCATTCCTCAATGTGTCAATGCCCAGGAAGCTTCCAAAATGACACTTGCATCAAGGAATTCGACTGGTGATGAGTAAGAGGTTCCAAATCTCCAAGTTGAAGCAAGAACCTCCAAGTGGACTCAAGAACTGAGAGAGGGAGAGGACACTAGTCAGATCTCAAGCTGACTCATCCTCTCTCCAAAATAACTATATATAGATCTCTCCTCCATGGGATCTAGGGGCTGGAATTTTGTTATCGCAAAGAATTGCTGTTGGTTTGTAACTGGAAACATTGGGTGCTTAATGCTTTGAAGGGAGCTGAAGAAGGAATTCCATTCTGCTGGGAAGGAGATGCTGGATTGGAGCCCTATGGGTTGTATCTCTTCCTGAACCCTGTTATCAATCAATAAAGCTATCTTGATTCTTTCCTATATGCTGGTGTATTTTGTATGATTGCATTAGTGTATTTGATTTACTTCTAATCCTGAATCATTTATGAATATGTATATTTGCCTTTGTGTTGTGTTCTTCTCTTGTCGCAAGTAGCTGTTCTCTTGTCATAGGTAGCTGTTCTCTTATGATCTCGTGGGATTCAAGTAGCTGTTCTCTTGAGCAAGCGAGGAGACAAGTAGCTGTGGACACCCAAAGAGAAGAGGATTTAGATCGAGGGACAACCGGAAGACAACGGTAAGTCTACCGATCTCCCCTCTTTCCCATTTCATAAAGGAAGAAATCATAATAGCTGTATTCGTTTGTTGCTAAGGCGCTGTCACACCTTAGGTGGATAGGATCGTCCTGCATAGGCATTTTTCCCCACAACAAATTGGCGACTCCATTGGGGACAATTTGTTTATTCATTTCATTTGTGTTTCAGTCATTTGTTTACTTCATAGACTTGACAACAACTATCGAACTGCATCTTTCCCGGATGCAAAGTAGAAAGTTGTTGTTTTGATCTAGTTACTGGACTTGTCTATGATCTAAACTAGATCCAATGATTTGATGATCCTTGTGATAGTCTTTAGTACCCTCTCAAAACATCCCTCTGTTTATACCTTGCTTGTGTTTCTGATTTGGCCTGAAACAGTTGATTTTTGAGATTTTTGTGACCCAGAACCCAGGGGAAACGAGAGTTTCTCCTTCAGCGCAGGCACTGTGAAGGCAGTCTGCATTTCAACGCAGGTCCCGTGAAGGCTACCTGCGCTGAATGTCAACTCCACAGTGTTAGACTTGCGCTGATCCAGTGTGGCTTTGTGCAGCTGGGGTTCTTTGCTGTCTATTGCCCTGTTTTGATCTCTCTTTTTGTAGCCTTTAACCAGCATAGGTACCAGTCAGATAACTCCTTTTCTTTGCTTAGATTCTGCCTCGTTTTGTACAAAAAGACTGTGAATGTTTTTATGTGTTTGTGGCATCATTTACAGTTTTCCTTTGCATGAGTAAAGTAGTCATCCTGTAGCCTTTGATTCAGATCTGATTGGTAGTGATCTTAGAAGAGAGTTCATTGGCTGTTTTCAGATTGATTATAGATTTACTTTTGCTTATTGGTTTGAATTTGTCTGTTTCAAAGTGTCAAAACAAGTCTTTATTTCGAAAATAAAGTGATTGTAATCTCTTCTACCCTTGTTGATTTCGAAGAAAGTGAACTTGTTTGTATTGATCTTTTCAAAAGCAAATTCAAAGTTGTGCAAAAAGCTTTCTTTGTAGGCATTTATACTAAGAAAGTGGAAAACAAACACCTACATTGTGCATTTTTCATTTGATAGTTTGCATGTTGGATTTAGGGAAAGTGCATTAGAGTGTGCTAATTGCTCTTTGAGAAAAGATAGTATCTTTCTTTTCCCTTAGTAGCTAGGATTTTCAAAGTTGAAAAGATAATAAAGCTTGCTTATCATCTTAGACTGCATTTAGGAATTTGTATCATACATCTCGTGGTGAACCTTGAAAGGAAAACTTTAAAAAGATCAACCTAAAATAAACTGAATGAACCTAACAACGCTTTGTAACATAACGCACAACATAGAGGTCTAGGCTAGAGACGTGTTTCGGCGTCGTTAAGCCTAGTGACTGTCGATCTCGAAGAAGGTGGGTGATTCCTCCTGAGAGACGGTAGCGCTAGTACAGATTGTGCTCCCAGGTACCGTCGCGTATATATTGGGAGACCCCTATAGGCATATATCTTTTATCCTTAGGAAGCCGTGTCGGCCGCCCTACTGATCGCAATGCAGTGAACACAACATTCACGAAGATTGACTGCCTGTACCTTAAAAAGTATTCTACGGTTTTGCGAAAAGTTTGGCACACCCTCTGCCTAGAACTCCAGAGTAGTTTCTTTTGGCCTTTTTCAGACTCTATAACAGAAAAATTCCATCCGAGCATTTGTCACTTCGGGCTCGTTAAAACATTGAAGGAGACTAGAGTCATCTTTAGCTTTTTCTCGACTCTTTAAAACTGAAAAAGCAAGTTGTGTCTAAAGCGTCGTTAACAATTTATTTTAAACGGAACAATCACCCTTTAATTCCTGCGTTGATCTTTAGGATGAAAAGATGGAGCACACCAACCAAGGAATTCCTCTTGGTGGAAATCCTAGTCCCTTCTCCTCTTGGGGAGATGTTGGTGCGCCCCACATGGCCACATTGTCGCTTCCAGGACTGACAATTGGCCTACCAGTTTGGCTCTTTTCAATCAGTGTCGTTCAGAACACCACCGTTCCTGGACAGTCGAGTCAACAGTTAGATCAGACAAGAGTTGCCTCCCAGCCTTCAACTTCATCTTCCTCCCCTCCTTCCTCTTCGCTTGACGGAACCGGTCGAATTAAAAACCAGGTTCCTAAGGAGAAGAAGGAGAAGAAGAAGAAAGAGAAGAAGAAGAAGGAGCCTAAGGCGACTGGGGGCAAACAAATGTCATCTAACAAAAATCCACACATAGCACTCGTAAGGCCTAAATCGCCATGCGTCATATGCAAGGGAGACCACTTCCATAGAGATTGTCCCTGTATCCCCCGGATACTAAGAGACTGGTCCCCCCGTTTGCACAATTCGGTAGCATCGACCTCTGATAGCCATGCCGATTGCTCACCGTCAACTAGTGGGAGTGAAGCCCCAGGACAGAGCGGGAAAGCTAAATTTCCCTGCAGACTCTGTGAAGGCGATCACGCCATCCACCGTTGTCCCTTCTTAGACGAGGCAAAAAGAGTTCTGGAAGATCGCCCGATTTTACGAGCGCATCTCCCTCTTGGATATCAAAGACTCCTGCCAAGTCCCTCACTAGTTGAAAACCCGGCTAACCCGCCCAGGTGGTCAGCCGAAGCACCTGTCATTGAAGATGAACCATCTGGATCCATGCCTGACGAAAGTCAAAAGGTTGATACGGCAGTTGACCCGGTTTTGCCTTTAGAGGCTCCATCTTCGAATGACACCATCACAGAGGAGAATAAAGACGACACCGTCCAGATTCTCTTCATCAGCACTGACTTTGATGATCAAGGGGGCAATGCCACCATTCCTTTATCGCAGGAAGGAAGTTCATCAGAGCGATATCCAGCCGTCTATTCGGTCCCACCACCAAGCAACCTGGTTGTGTCCTTTGATTGGAACCAACTAGGCAGACCCCAGTTGCTAGCCAGTATACCATTCAGAATTATTTGTCAAATATACAGAATGGTAATGGCTGGCACTATCATTGATGAGGGGGCATCTGTGAGTATCCTTTCCTCTATTGCTTGGAAAGCGCTTGGTTCGCCAGCGCTTTTGCCTGAGATGAGAAGTCTATCAGGCTTTGATAAAGGAACCAGTCGACCTTTAGGGATCCTCCCCAATGTGCCTATAACATTGAAAGGGAAGACCATTCAAATGAACGTGATGGTCGTTCAAGGACCCTTGATTTATAACCTACTCCTTGGACGAGACTATATATATTGCATGGGAGCTGTAGTCTCCTCACTCTTTAGAGTAATGTGTTTTCTGCATGAAGGAAGAATGGTCAAGCTCGTAGACCAACTTTCGTTTCTCGGATCACACATCGCAAATAGTCATGTACCGTCCCTAAATGGTCTATTGCAAGAAGTGTCTCAACCCACGGTCCGTCCTCCTGATGAGCGCGAGTAATCTGGGAGGATATGACTGGAACCCAGGGGGCATGCGTCCTGGTCTGCTTCGGCAGGAAAACTTTGGGTATAGAGTAGGTTTCCGTGGGAGAATATGACTAGTCCATACCCCGTCCGTGGTTGGAAGAGGGGTTGTTCTGGAATAAGATTCTTTTGTCAAAGTTATGTGAGATGGCGGGGGTCGTCGCTCACCTCTATCTATTTCGGTAGACATTGCCGAGGAAGTGTTTTGTTTGAAAGATTAACGAGACAATCTTTGGGTAACCTGAAAGAGGTAGGCCTCTCCCGGTGAAACGAAAGTTTCGATGGCAGAAAAGTAGAGGTAACCTTGAAACTCTGTTTTATACCTGGGGGCATGCAAACCTTTTGGAGTGCAAGCAAGGGGCGACTATTTATTTTTTAAATTTTTAGGTCCTCCCTTTAAACCTGTAGGTCTAACCCTTTAAACTCGTAGGATTAGCCATTTCCGAACTTGCATAAAGAAAGGATGGGGAGCAAAGCTTAGTGAGATGAAGCTCCATAAAAAATAGAATCTTGATGAGACACTCTTATCAAATGACTGGGTAATCGAGCAGTTTTAGCATAAAGTTCATGCTCGTTAAAAAATAAACGCAAGATCCGAGCAGTTTTAACGCGGTCTTCATGCTCGTTAAAAAATAAATATAAGCAGTGAGCAATGTTTCCTCTAGTGTTTAAGCTCATTTTTAACTAAAAAATGAACCTATCTCGGTGAATAACCACTGTGAATGTTATATTATCAGCCATTAAAGCCTTGGTCGTGTTTGCACCTGCCACCTCCACTTTTCATTTGGCCGATCGTTCACCTCCATATGATTGTTTACCCATTTTGAGGAACAGCTGCGAAGAGTGATTTCACCTAGCCATCCTTGTGACACTGCCGTGATTGGAAAATTCCAACCTGTACCTGGAATCAGCTGCTATCCCTGTTTATCACTCGTTCCTCAAAAGACGAGTCTTCTTTAAGCTCTTTTCAATTGACTCGTAAAATATGAAAATATTGCCGAGTTTTGGCCTTCCAGCTCGTTAAAGGACAGGAAGAGCTATACCTCCTCTAGATTTTAATCTTTTTGGACCTGAGGGATTATTACACAAAAAGGTCGAGCGCTTGTTTTATTCGGCTCGTTAAAGTTATCGAAAACTCATCCCTTCTGTATTGTTTTATACTTTTTCAGACTTAAGGGATCAGATGACGAAAAAGGAATTTTGGAGTTAACTTTATGTACCTTTTCAGACTCTCTAAAAATGAAAAGGACCGAGTTATTCTTGTCGTTAGACTCGTTAAAATTATGAAATAGCGACAAACTTGTCTTTAGACGAGAACGAGTTTCACTATCGCTAAGCTCGCTAAAACATAGCGATGGGCTTGCCCGAAGGGCAGGTTATAGAACAAGCATATGTTATCCTCCTCAAGCTTGACAAAAATAAAGAGGTACTGGTCAGCAATGACTGGGGAAAAATTGGGAAAAAATCAAGAAAACTTTGATGGTAGCAGGTCGCTCTTGAACATGACACTTTTCTTCCATACCACAATCGGGTTGGGTTGTTTCATTCACCGGTCACATCACCATGGTCTCGCCATACCATCCATATTTGGGGTAATGCTACCGATCCATCGCATCAGTGTCGCCATATGTTCAAGAGAAGTCGTTCAGAAAGAGTCAACCGGGTCCCATCCACTGCCATACATTATCCTTCATCCATTCATGACAGCCACCCTGAATCATATGTCACAGATCGTTTTCACCTCCATTAAAATCATTAGCTCCGTTCCGTGTCACTGATGTGGGATTCATCAAGGCCCTCCTTTGACGGATCGCTTCTTGTCGACATCAGCTCATTATCCAAGAAGTTGATCTAGGAACAACCCCTTCAGAACTTTGAAGCTTGCATGCCTCAATGGCAAGTTTCTCACTTCCGGCGACAGGTATACATCAATGACCTTCGACCAGAAGATTTTGCGTGGTGTTCGACGCCAAGTCCTTTATTCACACCACGTGAATTGTACTGCAGTACCTTGAGGGTCATTATCATTATCGGTGATTCCTCTCGCGCTTGTTAACGGTTTACATCATTGACCGGTAATCAAGCGATGTCTTTCCATGTTCGACTTCAGCGCAATTCTCACATGGATCGACTTGTACTTAGAGTGAATATCAAACGAGTTTGAAGACCCCGGATCTAGTTTCATCCATCCGGGCTGCGATATATATTCAGGAAAAATAAAGACATTTGACATGTACATCATTGCAGCAGATGATCATCCTACTCAAAGGATGATAATTTCGCCAAAATTATCAGTCTACCATCAGACGATCGTCTGTTCTATGTACAAAAATGAATTTATAAAGCTGAGCATGGGAATGCCCGCCTCAGCTAGATCATGAAAGCAGTATGAATCATAATGTATTGTATTGTATTTTATTACAGGTCTCCTCCTAGCAGATGGATGAACTTCGGACCCTCCTGGATAAAGCATTTCACCCGATAAACGGCCTCATACTTTAGGGGGCAACTGTTATAGACATTTTTGTGCCTTACAGCCTCGAGCATGAAATGTCCATAATCTAAGGGATCCAAAGTCTCTAAACACGTTGTTCCTACCCCTAGAGGAACAAGGCAAACCAACCACAACAATTCACAGAAGTTCTCCACCTGAAAACACTAAAAAACAAGCCAATTCTAGATCATGTCAACTGCTCCACTGAGCATCTGCGCTGAATGTCAACTGCTCCACTGTCTACCTGCGTTGAATGTCAACTCCAACAAAGGCTACCTGCGCTGAGTGTAATTGGACAAGTGGCAAGCTCATTCCTCAATGTGTCAATGCCCAGGAAGCTTCCAAAATGACACTTGCATCAAGGAATTCGACTGGTGATGAGTAAGAGGTTCCAAATCTCCAAGTGGAAGCAAGAACCTCCAAGTGGACTCAAGAACTGAGAGAGGGAGAGGACACTAGTCAGATCTCAAGCTGACTCATCCTCTCTCCAAAATAACTATATATAGATCTCTCCTCCATGGGATCTAGGGGCTGGAATTTTGTTATCGCAAAGAATTGATGTTGGTTTGTAATTGGAAACATTGGGTGCTTAATGCTTTGAAGGGAGCTGAAGAAGGAATTCCATTCTGCTGGGAAGGAGATGCTGGATTGGAGCCCTATGGGTTGTATCTCTTCCTGAACCCTGTTATCAATCAATAAAGCTATATTGATTCTTTCCTATATGCTGGTGTATTTTGTATGATTGCATTAGTGTATTTGATTTACTTCTAATCCTGAATCATTTATGAATATGTATATTTGCCTTTGTGTTGTGTTCTTCTCTTGTCGCAAGTAGCTGTTCTCTTGTCACAGGTAGCTGTTCTCTTGTGATCTCGTGGGATTCAAGTAGCTGTTCTCTTGAGCAAGCGAGGAGACAAGTAGCTGTGGACACCCAAAGAGAAGAGGATTTAGATCGAGGGACAACCGGAAGACAACGGTAAGTCTACTGATCTCCCCTCTTTCCCATTTCATAAAGGAAGAAATCATAATAGCTGTATTCGTTTGTTGCTAAGGCGCTGTCACACCTTAGGTGGATAGGATCGTCCTGCATAGGCATTTTTCCCCACAACATACATGCCCTAGACAAGTCATCACATTGAATGCCATGATTCCTGCGAGTTTCCTAGCATGAAGACATACTGAAATGACTCCTTGAGTGACCAACACAACCTTGGTTAGGGGAAAACACACTACAGAGCACTCAGGCCCATTCAAGCCTGCTCTACAGAGCACCTAGGCCCACTTTGACCTGCGCTAGGCGAGAATGAGCAAAATCTTCATAGGGTTTTGGGAATATTCTTTCATTATAGATCATTCTAGAATATTCCCACCTCTTATCCTCTCCAATGAGATCAAAATTGGTTAGGGAATGAATCAAATAACCTCATATCCTCTCATCCCTTCCTCCATGGAAACTAACTCCCAAATTGGAAAGCCAATTCAATGCCTAATTTATGACAAAAAGACCTCCATTTCCCTATAAATTGAGCACTCTCATTGTGATCAAGGGTTGTACTTTGAGAATTTGTAAGGAGATACTGTTGGTTTGAGTTTTGAGATTGTAAACAAGTATTGTTATGCTACTGGAGTGTTGTGCTTTTGGAGTGATGGAACTCAAGCTGGATGAGAGACATGGGATTGGACTTCTTTGGTTCTAACTCTTCCTTCTACTTAATAAAGTTGTTTACACCTTTTCCCATATTCTTGTCTTTATGTATGATGATTATATGTGTAAATTATTTCGATTCCATTTGCTTATAGTAGATAGATCTCTTGCTTTGATTGGTTTTTGTCCTCTATTTATGATTGCATGTACTTATCGAGTAGATTCAGTTCAAGGAGTGACAAGAGATATTCAAAGGAGACAAAGGGAAGTGAAAGATAACAAGTAGGTCCCTTGCCTTATTTATCTTCTATAGGAAAAGGTTAAACTCTTTAAACCCATTGTTCTAGGTGTAGCTACCCACCTAGGGAAGTTGTGTTTATCCATAGATGCAACATTGTACATAACAAACTAGCGACCATACTAGGGCACAATCATCATTCTGGGTAGTTTATATTCATCCTAGTACACCCTAGTATACTTTGCTTTCTTCCATTGATCTCATTTCAGCCTTTTTGAAGTGTTTTTTGGTCAAAAATTGTGCTTGAAAGCCCATAGAATGGCCTCTCTTGCACCAGCATAAGCTTGGTTAGGACACAAAGCACTGCAGAGCACCCTTGGCTTGAGGATAGTGCTCTAAACTGCACAGTCTCCCATTCAGGGCTACACTAATCCTCCTTAGGTCAAAAATCCCACCTTTGACTTGATTTTTCCCAAATTTCCTTATGTTTTTTCTTGCTAAAAGAACAATGTTTGTTGTGTCTCTGAAATCAATTTGTGTTTCCTTTCCTAGTCCTACTTTGGCCTTGATTGTTTAGTGTTTCTTAAATGATTTCTTTATCATTATCAAAGTTAGCTTATAGTCGATTAATCTTTGTTCAAAATAAAGTGTCATAAAATTCTTCATTTCTTTCGAAAAAGAACTGTCGTAAAGTCTTCGTTCTTGCAAAAAGATTGATTGATTGTATGTGCATTAGTTTCCTTTTGTTCATCTTAACTTTAAGGGAATTGAAAAGAAAAAATTTCATTGTGTATTGAAAAGGTTTGTGTGTGCTTATAGGAATATTTTAGGGAAATTGCATTAGATGTGCTCTTTGTTCTTTGATTAAAAGAATCTGATTTCTCTATCCCTACTAGCTAAGGTTTTCATTGTTCAAAATGAATGAAAATAATGCTTATCATATTAGTTGCATTATAGGAATTTCAAAGACATCACGTGGTGAACCTTGAAAGGCAAATTCTTAATCAAGATCAACTTAAAATTAATATCAATTAACCTAATGGAGCATTGTCACCTAACGCAAAAAATTTAGAGGTTCTAGGCTAGAGACATGTTCTGGCGTCGTAAAACATAGCAGCTGTTGCTAACTTGCCTGCGATACATTCAGAGTTTGATACCTCAATCAACGTATGTGAGTATATCGTAGCTCATCCACGTACCTTCGGGTATATAGGGTGGTGTTACAGTACATAAAGTATAAAGGAATGCTCTCACTATGCGGTTTCACATTAGATAGCGCTAATATGGATTGGGCCTCCACATACTTTTGGGTATATATGGGAGGACAAAAATAGGTTTCTATCCATGCTTAGGTAACCGAGTCAGCCACCTTGTACATTGTGATACACTGAACACAACATTCGGGGAGATTGCCTACCTGTACTTCTCAGTTCTCCGAGAGGTATTATGTAGTTCACAGTTGCTTGGTAATCATTTTGCCTAGATTACCCCTTTTTGTTTATTTCTTTTTTGTAATAAAATCAATTAGAAATCATGGAGGAACATCAACCCTTACCCCGTCATTCACGGAGAAGAGCGAGTAAACTGCCTTTACCGCTTGAAGCTACACCTATTCGGTCAAAGTGGTCTCATTTGACTGAATCTAGTACTTCACAAACTTTTGGTTCTTCATCTGAATTACCAGAAACACCTATACTGGTAAGTACTGTGACCTCAGTTACTCCTACAATTACTGGTATATCTGTCACTAAAGTGGAGTCACCACAATTACCTGAGGACACTAGGACTGAATCTAGTGAAACGATAACCCAAGTTGTTCAACAAGAAGTGGATTCTCAACCCAAAGTTGTTCAACAAGAAGTGGATTCTCAACCTGAAGTTGTTCAATATGAAATTACTTAAGAACCTGAATCTGTTCAACCACAATATGATCCTAAACCTATCACCATTCAGTCATAAGTTACTTCTGAAACCAAAGTTTTTCAAGAAGCCCAACCTAAACCTGTTGTTATTTTACCAGAACACTTGGATCTTGAAGTTGAACAATTAGAAGTTGTTTCCATACCAGAAGAAGATCGACCTATACATCCTCAGACATCCATAACTGTTGAGACTTCCCCTTTATTTTCAGGAACAAATACCAGAAATCTATTACAGGCCTGACGGTGAACTCCTTCCACCTGGCTTGATTTTGATTGAAGAGGAACCTAAGGAAGAAACACCTAGAACTCCATTCCATTTTGGAATTGGAATTTATCTGTATCCTCATACTCCTCATTTTACTGCTCCTTTTGATCTTGATTTCTTTCAGACACCTGTTGATTTGTTAGGAAATTTATTTTGACATTTGACTATGGTAGAGTCAACATCCCAGACTGTACCATCTATTACACCTGAGTCACATTTTTATGGTGTTCTATCCATCCCATCAGGTTAACAATGTTTATCTAGAACCCACTCAGGTGTTGCTTCTAGCCCTTGGTATCCATCCATGTCCTCTACAAGAATTCTATCTGGTTCTTCATTAACGGATATTGATCAGCTGAACCCATCAAGTCAATATCAAGTTGGTTCATCTGGTTACCGTCCAATGTATTTGCTTTACACTGGACTACCCCCATATGGAGAACAATATGCACCATCTCTTTATCCTCCATTTTCTCAGGGGAAACCATATGTCGGTATGCTGTCGTCTTTAGGTCATCCGGGAATGACTATCTGTCAGTGGCAGCCAACAATTCCTGTTTAACCTAGGCTTGTGTATCCATCACAACGTATGAAATTTGTCTCATCCATACCTACTAGGCATTTTGTTACAACTTTACCGTAATCACAAGCTCAGATTGTTGTATCTCAACCTGTGCAAGCTGGTCCTCCAACCTCAAACCCCCAAGTTTCAGGTTTACAGATTCAACCTTCTCAGGTAGTTTTATAACAAGCACTTGTGCCTGGAGTCCAATAACCTCAGGCCAGTTTACCTTTTATTGGAATGACTTAGACTTACATTGTTTTAGTGTATTCACAACCTGGTCAATCTTACATAGGTGGGAAACAACCATTAAATCAACAACCACTGTATCAACAACAACAACCATTGCTTCAATAGCCTTGGTAGCCCCAATATCAACAATAGAAATTCCAGCAATACCAATCTCATCCTGGACTTGGTCAACAAGCCTATGCTGGGTTTGGTCAACAACAAGTTTACCCAGGTCCTGGTCAAAAAACCTATGCTGGTTTTGGACAACAACAAATGTATCCTAGTGCTCAACAACCACCTTATACCAGATTTGCTCAACAAACTTACCCCTATCAACGTTACCAACAACAAATGCCTTATGCTGGTATGCAAAGGCCTATTGCCCAAGAAATCCCATCTTACCCTGGATATGCTCAACCTGACCTCAATAGAGATTTTCCTTTTGTTGCAACACTTGAATTACCAAATATAAATGGGCTCACCAATGACCCAATTCTTTATGCACCTTGGTGGTCGGTGATTCCTCATAAATTACCTTCCGATATTCCGAAATTCAATGGAAACCCTGGAGAAGACCTGCCCAACCATGTCATGAATTTTCATTTATGGTTTTCATCAAACTCCCTAAATGATGATTCGGTTAGACTACATCTTTTCTAGAGAATGCTTACTGGTCCGGCTGTGAAGTGGTACATTGAGTTACCACGAGCTTCTTTTGATAACCTTACAACCTTAGCTACCACATTTTTAACCCACTTCAAGTTACCCATACGATATGAGGTTGGAACAGAACTATTGACCAATTTTAAAAAGACTACTGCTACACATATATTTGACCATATTCATGAGTGGCATCGTCATCATTGAATGGTCAAAACTTATGTTCATGATTAACTTTTAGCTGAGTGGTTTACAAAATCCTTGTTACCATTTATCATTGAGTATGTGGCGAAAGGTGGAGTTATCACTGAAGAGCAAGTAATTGCTTTTGCTCAATATTTGGACTTGATTTATACACAGTCTAGCATGCTCTATGACAAGATCCCGAATGCACCTAGACCAACTTTCATTGTTCGTCCACCACCATCGAGTAAGGACTCTCATGCCAGTGACGGTGTGATTGGTTCTTCGAGCACACAAACGACAGGTAGATAATTTGGTCAAACACTTGCCATTCCCAATCAAACTTTGAATGCATCTGATATCACTTTTGCTTCCGAAATTGATGTTGTGTCATCTAACAAAGGGAAGAATGAAAAGCAACCAGGAAGCAAGAAGAAGGGGAAAAACAAGAAGAAACGAAATAACCCCCCTCACCAGAAATCATCTAATTCCTCTCCTTCAGCTAGAAACCTCCTTACCAATGTTTAATCTGTAATGATGAGCACTTTATGAGAGATTCTCCTCACTGCTCTAAAGTCTCAAAGCTTATTAAGACTTCTAGTACATCCGCAGTGTTGACTAATCCTTTTCTGAACCCGGAGACACATATGGTTGCTACAAATCATGCTTCCACTTCCCAAGTGCTTATGCTATCCGCTTCTAAGCCTAAAATTGATGTTTTGGTGTCAACACGAAGTAAATATTATGGAAATCAACTGTCATCATCGAATAACGAGGCCACTGATCAACCTAATCCTTCGACTTCGACTTTGTCTAATCCAATTCCACCGCCTATTGCACCAGATTTAACAATAAAACCACCTAAGGGTTTTGTACATAAATCAACATTTAAGCCTCAAGATCGAGCAGCACATAACTATAATATAGTAGAATATTTGGCTCAATCACATTTTGCTATGTCGACAGTTGAGGTGCTTCAAAATTGTCCCTCCCAGAAGCAGGTTTTGTTGTTAGCAATTGGTGGAATCGATCCAACGGATTCCAATATTGTGGTTTTCAGCCATGCGGGTTATATGCCATAGTTACTAGCACAATTATCATTCCAGATTCAAGTACATGCCTTGAACAAACTCATTCACTGAACCATTATTGACGAGGGGGCATCTAGTTGTATTATGTTAATGAATTGCTGGAAAACACTTGGCTCACCGCCTTTGTCATGATCATGAACAACGTTAAAAGATTTTGACGATTGGACATATATGCCTTGTGGAATCTTGAGTAATT
Organism: Pinus tabuliformis; assembly: GCA_031772625.1. Classification (NCBI taxonomy): domain Eukaryota; kingdom Viridiplantae; phylum Streptophyta; class Pinopsida; order Pinales; family Pinaceae; genus Pinus; species Pinus tabuliformis. The sequence continues at coordinate 1,546,158,467 of CM062820.1, forward strand.
TGCAAATTGAACTAGGGGGGAAACAATAACTATTGAAGTTGAGGTCGTTGACGGAACCCTTGACTACAACAATTTGCTAGGAATACCATGGGTATATGTCACACGGAATCTGTCAAGGGTGCGGACACGACTGACCTTCCTAGAAGTCTAAGACATTCTAATGACAAACAAGACAAAATGGAGTGATCTTTCTCTAAATACACCTTTTACAACATGAAAACTACAAGTGTTTAGGCTTACCTTATTCCAAAACGCTGTTGTTGAAGTCCGTTCTTGACGATCCGGATGAGCTCCTCCTTCAAGTCAATTCCTGCAACCACAAACAATCAAACAATTACCAAGCACTTGCATTTCATATAATAAAACATATATTCAACATGCAGACCAAGGAACACATGAAATAACTCATTAACACAAGCTATTGAGAAAAATAAACCAGTTTGTATTAATAACGAAACAAAGAAACTCTTACAACCTGGCCTTGGTGTTGTGCAAGTTCCTCCCAGGGTCCATCAAGGGTTTTCCTCTACTTTGACAAAGCTCACCCTCTCCCAAGTAGAATCAAGTGAAGACAATCTCTCCTCACAAAGGCTCTAATGGAAGACCTAAATCCTGCAGCATTTACCCAAAGAAAATGTATAGCTCCAACCTCCTTTCCTTTTGGCTCAATGCCTTTATTTATAGTGCTGTAAAGAGGTTATTCAGGTCCACTATCAATGGGATCATCCCCCTCTATGGGTGGGATAGCTCCCTTATTGATGGGATAAGTTCCCCCTTAATAGAGATACATGAACCAACTGGAGGCGCATCCATTTCATCAAACCGACCTCTAGAATGTTCTAGAAGTAACCACAAGTAACTTTTTCAAGATAAAACTCGCGCATTTTGCCTTTTACAGAGGGACGCACCTGTCCCTTAACATACAGAGCGTCCATGGACGCAGATTTTGTGAACATGGTCAGCGTCCCCGCAGGTAAGGCTAGAGAGAACCTGCGACCCCAGAGATAAACATGATTTTTACAAGACTTTCTCTCTTCTTTGAGTTTGAGATGGATAACAGAGGCATGAGACTTGCCTAAGAGGGTAGCATGACTGTTGATTTGAGCCATACTAACTGTAAGTAGTCAAGGTGACATTTTTTAGTGTAACAGATTGCCCCCTAAAGTGCGAAGCCTGGAATAGAATAGGGTTTTGTAATTCTAGGAAGGGTGAAGCGCTTTATCATTTCAAGGATTGCCTTGTGGATGGCCTGGTTGGAACCTGCAATTTTCAACACAAAATACATGGATAAGATTATATCATCACTGAGGTAGGCATTCCCATACTCAGATTCAAAACTTTAACTAATGGACTAACTATTCTGATACAGGAATGATCTTGCAGTACATCATTTTTATAGACTTTTGTAGACACAGTATGGACGCAGCCATCTGTTTATGATTAGTCTACATAGACAATGAATACAAAACTCCTCGCAGCCTGGATGGTAGAAACTAGATCCAGGGTCTTCACTTCTACTTCCCGAATTGGTACGATTCTAGCCATGTGATTAAATGATTCGATGTCGAACATGGTAGAAACCACTTGATTACCAGTCAATGATGTAAACTGTTAACAAGCGTGAGAGAAACCACCAGTAATGTCAATGGTCCTCAAAGTACCAAGCACAACCCGTGAAATGTGAATAGATGTTTTGATGTCGAACACTTCACGGAATCCTCTGATCGAAAGTCAATGATGTAAACTGACGTCAAAGGCGAGAAACCTGCCATTGATGCATGCAGACTTCAAGGTACTGTCGATTCCTAAGTCATCTTTCTAGATAATGTGTCGATGTCGATAGAAAGCGACCCGTTGCAGGCAAGCCCGCAACACGAAATCATTGTTCAAGTTGAAGAAATGTTGCTGTAAGGACTGACTCAGGGATGGTCAAATGGATGACAAGTATTTTGCAGATGAAAGTTTTGCTTGCAGACCTCTTGAACACATAACGACACAACAGATGGTTTGGTGACGAATAACTCAAAGTTGATCCCTGAACCCGGTTAAAGATTTTCAAAGTGATTTGGTCAACTGTGAGGTAAAAGATTTCCCAACCCAGGTGAATGAAAAAGTGTCGTGTTCAAGAGTGGTAATAAAGTTTCTTTGAGACAAAAGGTGACAAATAGGTTCATTCTTCTCTCTTTTCCCCCACCATTTCTGGCAAGTACCTCTTTATTTTTAACAAGCTTGAGGAGGATAACATATGCTTGATTATAAGCTCATCCTTCGGACGAGTCCAACCTAGTTTAAATTCGAACCCTAGGAAGGAGTGGTTCGTTCCTGTTTGTAATTGAACAGGTCCTTTACTGTAAAAGTTTAACGAGCCCAGTATAGGAGAAACTCGGCGTTTTTCATTTTTAGAGAGTCTGAAAAACTTAAGGAAACTCCACGTTGAACTTTTTCGTATATTTGTGTCCCTCAAGCCCGAAAAAGTATAAAATAATACCTGGGGGAACCGCTTGATCTTGCGACCAAGGAGTACTTTCATAATAGTGTCGTTGACCTGAAAAGTAAAAAGCGATCAAAGACACGTCGTTTTATTTCCTTATCGAGTTTGAAACGACAAAAACCCGGCAATCTTTTCCTGATTTTGCGGTCAGAAAAGAGCTAAAAGGGGACCGTCTTTTAATTCCGTTTTAACGAGTGAAAAAGAAACACTCGGCGATCTTTTCATGTTTTAGGAGTCAGAAAAGGGCTTAAAAGATGACTCTGAATTTTGTTTGTGAAAAATTACAATTTCCCTCGAAATCCCTTCGTCCTGCACAAAAGCGACACATTACTCATACCTGTTTAAAATAGGCAAAAATACATTCGAAAACATCTTTTCATGGTAAAAAATGAACTAATTCATCCAAAAAACCTATAAAAAGACCTTTTACCATGTCATTTTTACCGTTTCACTGTTGAGGTTGAAAAAGGAGCTTTTGACAAGAAACTTCCCGTGGTTGCTGCGGAAAATCTGACCGTCGGAATCGAACGCCGCTTCACCGAGGTATTTTACACATCCCACTCTTCATTTTTATCCGTTTAGTTTTTTGTTTTTGGTCTCTGTTTCATTTTTTGGGGGGGTTTTGGGTTCAAAATGCGCCCCTCGGCGGACGCAGGTGCCCTTCGGGTGACCCGCGTCCCCCGACTTTTTCTCACACGGGAAAAAGGTCGGGGGACGCAGTCCACCTTCAGGCGAGCTGCGTCCGGACGCCCTGTGCTACAAAGCCGGGGTGCGTCTTCCGCAAAGGGCGCATTTCAAAACCCTAACTCTCTCAAAAAACCACCAAATTTACTCAAATTAATTTCTAATTGACTCTTTTGATGTGCAGGACCTAAAACATGTTAGACTGGAGAGAGAGAGAGCACGTAGAGGACGATGAAGCTGCGATTAACCACCAACCCTCTCTGGATGCCTTAAGAACATGTGGATTGTACAAATATTGGACCATACCGGGCATGAGGGGCCAGGTAAGATTTTTGGAATGGCTGGTTGAGCGATGGAACGTTCAAGATCAATGTTTTTACATTGGAGGGCACCAGCTCGAGATAGAGCCCTCGGATGTATACTTTCTCACTGGCTTGCCAAACAGAGGTGAGCAACTCAACCTTGCGGGGACCAGGCCGGGTGGCCAATCCCTTGATGATCTCCGCGAGGAGTGGTGCAGACCAGGGACTCGCCATAAAAAAGGCGTGGAGATAAAGCACATCGCTCTGGCGGAACTTAGAGTTATTGCATTTACGGTCACTAGGATTTGTGGCGCGGCCGCCTTGCACATTGCCTCCGGATCCCAAATGCGGATGGCAGTTGACTGTTACCAAGGCACCATCTTCAACTGGTGCGAAGCTGTGTCGGCTCATATGAAGAGCCAACTAACCAAGGCAAAGAACGGACGACTAAAAACTTTTGGATATGGGCCTATAGTCGTGAGCTTTGCCTTGGAGAGAGTTCCTATGCTGATCCCTCAGCAACTCACTGTTGATGACTTGGGTCCTCGGGAGCCAAAGCTTGTTCGATGGGTTGCGGTGATGGCCCGGCATCCTGACGAGGGTGCTGCAGTGGTTCGATTCTCAGACAGTTACTTCGACTGGCTAGAGGGCCAGCTTTTTGTGATACAAGACTTTCCATATGCCGGAATGGATTTCAGAGGTGATCCGGACATGGTTCTTCCACAGGGAGAACAATGGGATGACAGAGGTACTTTCATTTTCACAAGTTTTCTAATTATGTATTTTTTATTTTTCATATATATCGTCTCAAAGTAACAGTAAAATTTTAAAAATGCAGATGTTGGACCACAGCGTCCAGCCAATCTCCGGCCTTACGACAGACGACATCCAGCTGCACCGGCACCGGCCCTACAGGATGCGACAGCAGAAGTACTAGCTGATTTGGAGCATGATCTAGAGCGTCTCACGGCAGATATACCTGAGACTACTATGGATGATATTCCTATGAGGCTTCAGCGCTTCGTAGTCGCGGTCCCTGGACCGTTTAGGAGATTTCTGCGCAAAGTAGCCCGCGCAGTGGTGTCGTACAGAGAGCACCACCAGTGATTGACTAGTCACTTTTGTAGTCACATGTGACATTTTTGACTTTTTGTACTATCATTTTGCCGATCATAAGGTGTGTTAAACCTATGATCGAAGACGATGTATATATTTTTGGACACACTTCTATCTATATCTATATATCACTATTACCGGCTTATCTTGTTTAACATGTATGATGAAATGTCTTTAAATTTACTTGCATGATTATTATAAATGTCTGTCCAACACTCGAGAAGCAATTGCATCTGCTAATGTATTCAAAGACCTTGGAATATGTTGATATTCAATGTAATCAAATTCACGTTCCAAGAGACGCACTCTCAAAAACAACCTTAATAACACAGGATTTCTAATGGCATAAACTCTATTAAGCTGTAATACAACAAGTTCAGAATCTAACCTCACTATCAAACGTCGAATTCCAAATGAAATAGATTCGGATAATAATTCAACCACTGCACTGTATTCTGCAATGTTATTCGTTGTTTGACCGAGGCTTACCCCATGCATAGAAACTAACTCGTCAGAGGGTGAATAGATAACCCAAGCTGCGGAAGAGATATTCCGTGTACTACGACAAGCACCATCAGCAAATCCAATGTATGTTTGGAGAGGCGTCGACATCTACAATATCAAGAGTAAAACCAAGATGAGCCAAAATAATGACGAAAAACCACACTTGCTAAGCTAAGCACACTGACTAAACTAACACACTTGCTAGCTAGAAAGAAAATCTAACCTATCTAAAAATTTCTCCATCCATCATTTTAAGCATAATACCTCTTTAGGTAAAGTCCATTTCTGGGTTTGCCCAAAGAGTCCCCATCAAAATCAACTAACTCATAAGCCCCTTTTGCTAGCTTTCGCTTTACAATGTAGGGCCCATGCCACATGGGAACGAATTTTCCAGCACCTAGCTTATCGTTCGCTTGATCATATAATAGTACTAGGTCTCCTTCTGAAAAACTTCGAGGGGTTACATTTTTATCGTACTGAGCTTTCATTCGTTTCGCGTGAGTCTCGATAGCTAAAGTAGCGTCACGTCGAGTCTCATCTAATTTAGCTAAGTATAACAACCGTTTCTCCTCTTCGGAAGTAGCTGGAAGTAATTCGACAGCCATTTGAAGTGATGGGATTTCGCACTCAATAGGTAACACAGCTTCTAAGCCATAAACTAGCTGAAAAGGGGTGAAACCTGTTGAATTTTTCACTGAAGTTCGATATGCCCATAGCGCCGAAAATAACATGTTATGCCAATTCGTTCGATGGATACCAATGATCCGTCGAATCATGACGACTAGAACTTTGTTGATTGACTCAACCAAACCGTTGGCTTGCGGATAATAAGGTGTAGAGCTATCGTGGCGCAAACCAAGCTGGCTTGTAAGTTCAGTCATCATGACATTTCGAAAATGGCTTCCATGGTCCGTAATGATTGCTTGTGGGACACCAAACCTAGTTATGATATGATTGAATACGAAAAGTGCAGCTGTCTTGCCGCTTGCGTCGAATGTAGGCATCGCCTCGGCCCACTTAGTAAAATAATCAACCGCAAGGATGATATACGCATGCCCCCCGGCCGAGTGAGGGTTACAAGTAATAAAGTCAATGCCCCATTTGGCGAATGGACCAGCGGCAATTATAGGGTGGAGAGGAGCAGGTGGAGCGCGCATCTTGCGATCAAACACTTGACAGTTGTGGCATTTTCTGACGGCAAGGATACAATCTTTAAACATAGACGGCCAGAAATAGCCAGCGCGCAACACCTTCTGAGCTGTGGCATACCCAGACATATGACCGCCACATGCTCCAGAGTGACAATCATTCAAAACTCTCTCAGCCTCATCGTGAGTTAAACAACGTCGAAAAACTAAGTCTGCCCCCAGGCGATAAAGTGTATCTCCAATAATTCTGTATTGCTGGGATTGAAACCGAATTTTTCGACGGTTTTCCTTGGAAGCTTCAGGCCGAAAGGTTTGGGTTTGGAGATAGATGATTATATCCCCATACCACGGATCTACAGTGCTAATAAGAAACAAAGATTCGTCCACAATGGACTCCTCTGCCACAGTCTCTGTGTCAGCACTCGGGAAATCACACATCAATTCCGCAAGAACTAAAGATTTCTTAGACTTGGACTTCTCAAACTCCAAGTCGAACTCTTGCAGGATGACGATCCATTTAGAGTACTTGCCCCCTAGCAGTTGTTTTGTCAAGATATAAATCATAGGGTTGCAATCCGAAATAACAGTAGTTTTGCGGAGAAGAATGTAGTGACGAAAACGCTGGACAGCTTGAACGGCTGCCAGGGCCAATTTCTCCACATGTGAATATTTTAACTCAGTTGGATTTAAGGTTCTGCTAAGGTAATATATCACATGCTCTGCCTTGAATTCATCTTCTTGAACTAACACCATTCCAATGGTGGAATGCGAAGCTGCGAGGTATAAGAAGTAGTCCTGGTTGTAGTTGGGAGGATGCAATAACGGTGCATGGGTCAACGCGTGTTTCAGTGCATCAAAAGATTGTTGAGCAATCTCGTCCCAAAAGAATTGTACGTTCTGTTTCAACAACCGTGTAAAACCTTTAGTGACCTCGGCGTAGTTAGGGATGAATCGGCGTAAAAAGTTCGCTTTCCCTTGCAAACTTTGGAGTTGGCGCAAACTCGAAGGAGGAGGCAATTGGATGATAGCCTCGACTTTCGAGGGATCGACGCGAATGCCGGTTTTGGAAACAACAAATCCCAGCAATCGACCTGTTTCTATACAGAAAACACACTTGTGGGGATTCAACCGAATTCGATAATGCCTACACCTCATAAAGATTGCTCGTAAATGGACAAGGTGATCAGCTCGGTGTAAAGAATGAGCAGGCAAATCATCGAGATAGGGTTGCACAATGTGCTTGATGTCATGAAATGCATAAGACATGGCCCGTTGAAAAGTAGCACCGGCATTCTTAAGGCCAAAAGGTAATTTGCAATAAGCAAATGTCCCCCATGGACAAATGAATGCCGTTTTTGGTTGATCGGCAGGTAGAATATTGATTTGATTATAACCTGAGAAACCATCCATGAAGGAAAACATCTCACTTCCGGCACAATCATCAATAATTTGATCGATATAAGGCGTAGGATAGTTGTCTTTTGGACAAGCTCGATTGATATCCCTATAATCGATACAGATTCTTATTGTTCCTTGTTTTTTATTGACGGGAACAATATTCGATACCCAATCCGTTAACGGGATCGGATAAATGAAACCTGCTTTCAACAGCTTTTCGACTTCTGCTTTGATTGCAGCTGCTTTTCGAGGGTGAATCTGACGCAACCGTTGCCGAATGGGTTTAGCATCCGGGTAGGTTTTGATCTCATGAACAACAATGGCAGGATCAATTCCCGGCATTTCCTCGTAAGACCAGGCAAACACGTCGCGGAATTCTTGGAATAGGGCCTTGTAAGTTTCAATTTCTTCTTCAGTACATGCGGCACCTATATGAATGTTCTCCTCGATTCCGGGCTTCACTGAAATATCAATGGGAATAGTACGAGAAATATTCCCTAAATTCAGCTCTGAATCAGAATGTTTCGTTGGATCCTGAGCGTCTTTGACATATTCAGCGGTAAAGATAGATGAAAAATCATTTTCAAATGCATCATCCTTAGGTAAAAACGAAGATCTGTGATGGAGATCTTCCCATGGTAGATCATCTACACTTAGGATTTCGCGAAGTTGTTCGTCAGATGACACTTCTTCGGGAAACGTTATCCGTTCTAAGGGTGAGGTGAAAAGTGACTCTTCACTGACCACATTCATTTGGTCGGTTGAATGAAAGTCGGTAAAAGACATAAGAGCTTCATAAGCAATCTCATACGGACTCAACGGCATAACATCACCGAGTGAGTCTAGCTCAGAGTCAGAGGGAACATACCAAGGATCATCATAAATAATGTTTTCTGACGTGATCATATGAATTGTTGCAAACGAAGGGTCTGCATTGAGTGGAGGGAGAGGAAAAGTTCCCAGTAAACCGGAATCCTTAACTAAACCTACACCAATGTCCCTATAAGGGATTGTCGTTTTACCAACATGCTGGATAGTTTCTAAAGAGGTTGGGTCGGATGAAAAGTATGTCAGCTGATCAATAGTCACGATCTTACCGTTATGTGGAAACTTAATGACTCTGAAGACCGATGAAACGACCGCTGTCATAGCATATGACCAACTTCGACCCAAAAGAAGGTTGTAGTCTAGAGGGGCATCAACCACTTCCACATCCAGACTAACGGTTTTACCTTCGACCCCTATAGGCAATTCTTGTAGAATACCAAACGGACGGAACCCACGGCCATCAAAGGCCTTAAGGATGGTGGGGGATTGGTTCAACGAAGGAGAACCAAGCGATCTCCAACATTGAATCGACATAATACACGTAGAAGCTCCCTCATCAATCACAGTCCGATGAATAGGCCTGTTTTTGACTATCACTGGAATTTGGAAAGCCATTTGATGGGGGAGACGCGGTGTACTACTTTCTAGATCAAAGATCATTAGGTTCGGGTCCTGAACATCGACAGCTCCAATAGCCGACAAAAGCAATTTTCGTTGCGCTGGACATGATTGCAGCACTTCGAGTGCCGACATTGCTGAAGGTGAAACAGCTAAGTCTTCAACAATGTTGTAATTCTGGGCTGCTCTCGCATGTGGATTGAAAGCAGACCTTCGAAGTACACCCTTGGCGGGCGGCTTAATCACTAAGTCTGGGTTAGGTTTTTCGATCTGTAGTGGATCGGAACCAGGAGCTGAGGTTGATGGGTTAGAGTGAGAAGATTCTGCTTCTTTACCATCAACAGGAGCCTTACTACCATAATCTTGCGATCGAGTCGCAATCCTGACATGAGACATCATCAAAATGGGTTCTTCACTGGCATTCGAAGAAGAACCTATCATCTTATTTTCCTGCTCGGGAAATGGATTCTTTAACACAGCAGGAGTGGGAGAACCTTTAACTATTTTCACTACCTCGGCCCGATGAGGGCAGTCTCTCGTAAAATGATCTTCTTCACAAATAAGACAAGGATAACGAGGTTTGCGCTTTTCGTCATTGGTTTCCGACTTTTCCGTTTTCTCCTTTGGAGCCTTGTCTGCTTTAGCCTTCTTCTTTCCTTTCTTCTTTCCACCGTTTTTGGATTTGGCCGTAGATGACTCTACAGCGTGAATGTCGGCGGTAAGTTCAGGAGGAGAAGACTCTCCTGTCGGAGAATCAGGCAAAGTGATAATTGGAGTATTGGAGGTCTTGGAAGACTTCTTCTTACTCTTCGTAGTCACGATACCGATCATACCATCAGCGGCATGAGATCCCGAAGGAGCAGCAGCGATTTGGTTTGACTTTGGAAGATCCGGAATTTTCTCGTGTAACGTACCCGACTGAGTGTAAACTAAGTCAAGGTATTGTGCCTGAGCAATGACTTGCTCCTCAGTAACTACGCCGGCCTTAGCTACATCTTCAGTAATTCTTGGTAATAATGATTTGACAAACCATTCAGCTAAGATTTGGTCCGGGATAAAAACTTTCACTAATCTTCTTCGACGTCTCCACTCATGGATGTGATCAGAAATGTACGTGGATGTCGATTGTTTTAGCGAAGTTAATAATTCTGTACCATTATCGTATCTGACTGGTAACTGAAAATGAGTTAAGAATGAAGTAGCTAACTGGCTAAAGTTGTAAAAAGAAGCCCGTGGCAACTCAATGTACCACTTGGCTGCGAGACCAATGAGTGTACGCTGGAAAAGACGTAAGCGGATAGAATCATCTGAGATGGAATTTGATGCACACCAGAGGTGGTAAGTCATCACGTGATTAGACGGATCCTCTCCAGACTTACCTTCGAACTTGGGTATATCGCTGGGCAACTTATTTGGCATTGGCGGCCAGAACGGAAGATATTGAATTGGATCGTTCGTTAGGCGCGTCAAGTCGGGTAAATCTAAAGTCGCAATAAACGGTAACTGCCGGTTAGGATCTCTGAAACTCTGAGTCACAATACCAGCCCCAGGAGGAGGATATCCAGGATAACTAGGAACAGGAGTCGCATTTGGGATATTATATCCTCCTGGAAAACCAGGATTAACCGGACCGTACTGGGGTTGCTGAGGTGGTTGATAAGTGTACCCAGGATACGGTTGATACTGGTAAACCGGTTGTTGGGCAGCTTGCCCAGGTTGATACTGTCCCTGGTACGGAGGTTGAACAAATTGAGGTTGAGTAGTAACAACCGTACTTGTACCAGGTTGGCCTGCAGGCATCTGGACTGTGGTTTGAACCGTGGGTCCAGACAACGGTACAGATGTCTGAGGAGTGGTTACAGGGACAGTAGAAACCGGAGCTGCCGATACTCCAGAAGTAAGCATGGTAGATGAAGCGGTAGTTGCTGCAGCCGTGTGAGGAGGAGTACTCGGTGCAATTGGCGGCTGAGTAACTACAGAAGTTACAGGGGTCTGAACACTTGACTGGACAGGTTGCGGTTGCTGGGGTGGACCAGGAACTGCAGGTTGTCCTGCTTGAGGTACCGACTGTATACTTGGTTGCGACATCTGTTGACCCTGTGACGGATCCCATGTTAACATTCCAGGGTATTGACTCGTAACAGGTTGAGGATACTGAGATCCATAGCCGTATTGAGGATAGGGTTGATAACTGTAAGGTGTAGTCCCATATGATTGCCCTTGAGGTGGTTGATAACCTTGACCAGGGTATTGACCCGTAGGTTGATAACCTTGAGGTAAATACGAATACTGGGGTTGACCTTGACCTTGAGGTTGGTATCCTTGAGGTTGATACCCTTGGGGTTGATACCCTTGGGGTTGCCATCCTTGAGGTTGCCATCCTTGAGGTTGATACTGATACTGAGGTTGACTTTGGGGTACATATTGAGGCTGGGGTTGATACCCTTGGGGTTGATACCCTTGAGGTTGCCCCCCAGTCACAAATGAAGTACCTTGAGGTTGCCCCCCAGGCATTAACGAAGGTTGCCCCCCAGGCGGTAATTGGCCACCTTGAGGTTGGTTAATGGGAGTTGAACCTGACATCATATAAACTTCACCTATACTCAATGGTACATTACCACTGTTTCCAACTAATAACCCATGATCAACAGGTTGAGGAGATGCTCCCGCAAAGGTACCAGAAAGTGATTGATACCCAGTAGGAACAGAAGGACCGCCATGTAAAAATGATTCAGGACTTTGTGAAAACACAGATGACTGACCAGACATATTTACAGGAGAATGAATTCCTCTAGGTGGAACCGGAGTACGAGGTGTAGAAAAACCTACTGAGTTGTCTAAAAAATTGGTTAATGCAAGGTACCAAGATTCACTTCTAGGAGGACTGTAAAAGATGGATTCACGCTCCCTTAGATCAAGGGTAATTAGATCTTCAGAATCAGAAACGCCTATTTCTTCCTCTGGAACAAGTTCTTCTATAGCAATTAATCCAACAGGAAGATTTTCGGTGATAATTCTTTCTATTCTTGGTGAATCAGGAACACTAGGAGTTGGAGTAACAGGTTCTGAAATTTCAGGTTCTTCGCCTGTTTCACTGGCAGATGAAAAACTACCAGCAAGCTCGGAAACTGTAACAGCTTCGGGATTGTAACCTGTTTCTAATCTTTGGTAATCTGGATGGACTACCAAGGAAGATTCTCCTTCTTCAGGTGATCCTACTCTACTGCCACTAGGAGGAGTTACAAGGACCTTTAACCCTTCTAAATTACTGGGGTCGTCTCGAGGAGGTGAACCCCTAAGTTCACGGGATCTTCTCAACAATTCGGCCACAGAAACAACTTCAGGAGACTGGCCCGCAATGCGACGGGACCTTCTCGGTAATTCCGCCACAATTAAAGATTTTAACTACAACACACGAAATCAAAGTAAAAAATTTCAAATCAAACCACCTAAAGTCTTCTAAAGAACCAATCAAATTTGAAGCACACGCCTAAATAATCTAGAGCGTCAAACCACACACAAACAGTAGTCTTCCGGACCAAAAGCGCTAGTTGGTGATTAGGCCCAACCTCGCAGGATTCAGTACAGAAATAGTGGGTGGAACAGTTACCCCGGCAACCTGCTTAATGAATAGACTGGACCAAGTTCCTCCACTTTAACCGTCTCGAAGTGAAGCGAACCCCCCAGAAAATCCAAGTGAGTATAACCGACGTCTGCTCCAGGTACAGTGGGACCTTCCCTCCACCGTCACCTTGGGTAGAATCCTAGATATTATGGCCACTAAGGTTACCAATCACAACAATTACACCTGGGGGAACAGTCTAAACTCCGACAGCACGCAAGGGCAGAGTAGCAAGCTCCAATCCCCTTACCGGCTCCTTGACAACAATCCAAGGTTTACCGATAAGTGACCCCTGGCTCCTCGACAATGGTTAATCCGAGGTTTACCGTTTGTAATACGTACTGCCTGGCGTCGTTCCCAACGAGGGAGGAATGATCCCCTCACTGGTTCGGACACGAGCTCGTGTTTCTCCTTTAAGAGGAGCTTTCCCAGAATGTAACTGAAACAATTGGATTTGTTCTACTCAAGATAGACTATCTGTTTGGTTTTGTAGTCTTGGAGAGTTAAGTACTCACCTACTCCAAGACCCTAGCCTAAGCTATGTTGGTGCTTCAGAGCCCTAGAAAAATAAAGATTACTAGATTGATTTTAATTTAAGCGTTACTTTTAAGGTTGTTTCTTAAGTCAAAAGGTGATGGAAGTGAAACTAGTGGTGTGTTGACTCGACTCGAAACCACTACAAAATGCACCTAAAATGATTTATCCACTACTTTACTTTTTCGATGAATTGCTTAACTAAAAAGTTGAGAGAATGCAATCTTTATAAAAGCAACTTCTTAATTGAAGACAATCAAAGAAACAATTCGTTTTTCTTTTCCAAGCATAAAAACATAACTTCTCTTTACATGCACGAAAAAAACTCTTTTCTTCTTTTGAAAACAAAAAGCTACTTGAAACAAGACTTTTTAAGAAGATGTTTTTGTATTTTTCTTTTAATAAAACAAATAAATCTAATGTAACCAAAAATCAATCTTAACAACTCTTAAAATCTATGAAAATGCACTCATAAGCAAACTAAAGGCAAATTTACTCTAAGCAATCTTAACGAGGCCAAAACTAACAATGATTATTTCTAAGGTGTTTTACTTGATCACAATCAAATCAAGGACTAGCTTATTGCAGAACCAAAAACTAGTCAAAACAAAATTCTAATCTTTTTGTCCTTTTTGAAAATGGAAATCAATACTTTATAAACAAGTAATTCGAAATTTGACCCAAAACAACTCAAATGACAAGTTGCTCAAACAAGGAGACTTTACGACAGGCTCAACTTCTAAGAAGGTTGACTAACCAGAGATATCTAAGGCTGGACAACTTTCTACTATCAAAGTCACTACAAAGCCTTTCCAAAAATCAAACCCTAGGTCTAAACTTCGTTGAAAACCACTAAAACACTCAAAGCTCACAAAACTAGTTCAGGTGAGAATTCTTGACAGGGTACTTAAGGATCTGGGCAGAAAACACTAAGGAAAAACAAAATCTAAAAGTAATTTAAAGCAAAAATGGAATTTTCTTAACTTTTACAGGAAGACGCAGGCCACCCGTTGTCACAGGTGCGGCCCCGCACTGTGCAGTCGACAACAGCGCGTCCAAGGACGCACTGTGCAGCACACAGAGACTGCGTCCTTCTGGAAAAAGGAAGAAAAACTAAAGCCAACTAAATCTACAGCTAAGCCACCCAAATACTAATTCTCACAGTCAAAAACTAGAAAATAAAAATGATTTTCTCAAAGCAAAGTTCATATAAAGGAAAAGACTCTCTCATTAATGGATTCCCCAGCGGAGTCGCCAATTTGTCACACGGAATCTGTCAAGGGTGCGGACACGACTGACCTTCCTAGAAGTCTAAGACATTCTAATGACAAACAAGACAAAATGGAGTGATCTTTCTCTAAATACACCTTTTACAACATGAAAACTACAAGTGTTTAGGCTTACCTTATTCCAAAACGCTGTTGTTGAAGTCCGTTCTTGACGATCCGGATGAGCTCCTCCTTCAAGTCAATTCCTGCAACCACAAACAATCAAACAATTACCAAGCACTTGCATTTCATATAATAAAACATATATTCAACATGCAGACCAAGGAACACATGAAATAACTCATTAACACAAGCTATTGAGAAAAATAAACCAGTTTGTATTAATAACGAAACAAAGAAACTCTTACAACCTGGCCTTGGTGTTGTGCAAGTTCCTCCCAGGGTCCATCAAGGGTTTTCCTCTACTTTGACAAAGCTCACCCTCTCCCAAGTAGAATCAAGTGAAGACAATCTCTCCTCACAAAGGCTCTAATGGAAGACCTAAATCCTGCAGCATTTACCCAAAGAAAATGTATAGCTCCAACCTCCTTTCCTTTTGGCTCAATGCCTTTATTTATAGTGCTGTAAAGAGGTTATTCAGGTCCACTATCAATGGGATCATCCCCCTCTATGGGTGGGATAGCTCCCTTATTGATGGGATAAGTTCCCCCTTAATAGAGATACATGAACCAACTGGAGGCGCATCCATTTCATCAAACCGACCTCTAGAATGTTCTAGAAGTAACCACAAGTAACTTTTTCAAGATAAAACTCGCGCATTTTGCCTTTTACAGAGGGACGCACCTGTCCCTTAACATACAGAGCGTCCATGGACGCAGATTTTGTGAACATGGTCAGCGTCCCCGCAGGTAAGGCTAGAGAGAACCTGCGACCCCAGAGATAAACATGATTTTTACAAGACTTTCTCTCTTCTTTGAGTTTGAGATGGATAACAGAGGCATGAGACTTGCCTAAGAGGGTAGCATGACTGTTGATTTGAGCCATACTAACTGTAAGTAGTCAAGGTGACATTTTTTAGTGTAACAGTATATGCTATGGCTGCTGTGGTTTCGACATACTTTCGTATGATTGCATTCCATCATAAAGGTGGAATCATAGTTATCAATCAACTTGATTTCTTTGCCTCTAGTTCATAGGTTACTGGAAGCATTCCGTTAGTTCACGGACCCCTACTATCTCTTCAAAACATTGGTGTAGGTATATTTAAGGATTCTTCCCTAATGGGTGCTTTTTCACTACCATCACCATCAAAGTTGGTGGAAGTGGCAAAAGTTGAGACTTGCAACATGATATGCTCCACTTCATCTGATTTAAGGAATATTACCAATAGTTCTGAAGTTGATATTAGTAATTAAAAGCCCCATTGAGCTTGCATAACAATCAATCTTTCTGGCTTATGTGGCGAACCCAAATCCATCTTCGCCAATTGTATGGGTAGATCGTTCATTAGATTATTTTACTTCCTCCATTTTCTAATGATGAAGGAATCATCCAATCAATGATGACATGAGAAGAACCATGATAATATTATCATCATCTTTCCCATCTTCCAGATCACATAGAAGATTTTTCAAATGAACTTAATCACCCTTCAGTTGTTGACTTTCTTTCGAATTCTGTTTTTATAGATACAGTAGATTCTGAACGAAACTTGTCCAATATCGAAGAATCTATTTCTATCAATATTTCAACCAAACCTAAAGTTGTAGAAAACATTCATGTTGGAAAATTTTTTTCTCCATCAGAACTTGATATTTACCATGCTCTCTTTCGTGAATTCCGAGATATATTTGCATGGTCATGTGAGGAGATGTCAGGTATTGATTCCAGTATAGTTGAACATGAAATAAAAATGTATCCTGATGTCAAACCAATGCAACAACGCCTCCGTCCTATTCATCCAAAGAAGGCTGCTGCCATTAAAACAGATGTTGAAAAAGTTTTTCATGCTGGCTTCATATACCCCGTTCCTCTTACTGATTGGGTTTCAAAGATTGTTCCTGTCATGAAGAAACAAGGGACAATACGAGTGTGCATCGATTATAGGGATGTTAATCAGGCTTGTCCAAAAGACAATTATCCCACTCCCTTTATCGACCATATTATTGATGAATGTGCCGGATTTGAAATATTTTCACTTATGGACGACTTTTCTAGTTATAATCAGATCAATATCCACCCAGAGGACCAATCTAAAACTACTTTTATTTGTCCATGGGGCACATTTTCTTACAGGAAACTCCCTTTTGGTTTGAAGAACGCATGGGAAACTTTTCAGAGGGCAATGAACTATGCCTTCCATGACATCAAAAACATTGTTCAACCATACCTTGATGATTTACCTGCTCATTCATGAAAGCGGACTGATCACCCATAGCATTTGAGAGCTATATTTTTGTGGTGTCGACACTACAAAATACGACTCGATACACACAAATGTGTGTTTTGTGTTGGTTCTGGTCATTTTCTTGGTTTCGTAGTGTCTAAGGAAGGAATTCGACTTGACCCTCTTAAGGTTTAGGCAATTCTTGACTTGCCTCCACCTTCCAATCTACTACAGTTATAGAGACTCCAAGGGAAGGCTAACTTTATGAGGAGGTTCATTCCCAATTCTGCTGAAATGGCTAAAGGATTTACTCTTCCTTTGAAAAAGGGGATACCATTCCATTGGGATTTGGTTGTGCAAGCTTCCTTTGATTCTCTTAAAGATACCTTGACTAGAGCGTCATTAATGCATTCCTCGAATTATCAAAACATCTACTTCTTGTATCTCGCCGCTACAGATACAACCATTGGAATGATTTTAGTCCAAGAAGAAGATGGGATTGAGCATCCGATATATTGTTTGAGTCGCAATCTCAATGATACAGAAGTTAAGTACTCTTACGACGAAAAGTTAGCTTTAGCTATTGTTCAATATGTACAGAGATTTCGCTAATATATCTTGCTCCAAAAGACCACTGTCATTTCAGATTGCAACCCTATGACATATATTTTGTCACGTCAATTGTTGGGGGGAAAATAGTGAAAATGGATCGTCATTTTGCAGGAATTTGATTTGGAATTCATCAAATCCAAATCAAAGAAATCTCTATTTTTCGCCGAGATTCTTTGCGACCTTCCCTCGAATACCATCGATTCAACATTCAAACCATCAATTATGGATGAGTCTCTGTCCCTGATTTCGTCATCTGACCCGTGGTATGGAGATATATTGATTTATCTCTAGACCCAAACTTTCCAGCCAGATACCTCTCACTCGCAACAACGATGTAGCCAATACCAAGCCAAAGATTATCTGATCATTGGAGACACTCTTTATCGTCGTGGTATCAATACGATTTTATGGAGGTGCCTCATACAGGAGGAAGCCGAGAAAGTTTTGAATGATTTCCATTCAGGTGCTTGTGGTGGACACTTATCTGGTTATGTTACTGCATAGAGGATTCTCCGTGCTGGTTACTTTTGGCCTACCATATTCAAATATTACATTTTTCTGTCAGAAGTTGTCCTGCATGCCAGATCTATGACCGTAACGCTAGATTACCACCTACACCATTGCATCTTGTCATTGTTGTTGGAACATTTTCCAAATGGGGCATTGACTTCATGACATGTAACCCTCACTCGGCTGGGGGGCATGGGTACATTATAGTCGTCATTGACTATTTCACAAAATGGGCTGAGGCGATGCCTACATTAAACAACAGTGGTGAGACACCTACAATTTTCTTTTTCAATCATGTGGTTTCCCGGTTTGGTGTACCATAGGCTATAGTTACAGATCATGCGTCGCATTTTCGCAATCACATGATGACTGAGTTAACTGCCAAGTTAGGACTTTCACATGATAGTTCTACTCCTTATTATCCACAAGCTAATGGACAAGTTGAGGCCATCAACAAAATCCTTAAGCGAATGCTTCAAAGAATGATAGGAGTTCATAAAAAAAACTGGCATTTAATCCTATACTCTGCTTTGTGGGCATACCGAACCTCGGTAAGGAATGCAACTGGATTCACACCCTTTCAATTGGTGTACGACTAAAATGTCAAGCCTCACATCTTTTGAGAAGGAGACCTGGTCTTGCTTTATGATCAGGAAGCTGATAAACTGGGAGCAGGAAATTTTGAACCACTATGGATGGGCCCTTACATTGTCAAGCATGTTTTGGTGAAAGGTGCCTACGAGTTGGTGGATTATGATGGAATTCTATTGTAGTGGCCCAAAACGGGCTATATCGCAAATGTTACTATGCTTAATTGAGTGTAGTAAAATCACTATATATATGCTTTAATTACATGTGTGTGTCTCAATGTGTCTTTTAGAGTTTTTATGTGGTTAAGTAATCTCCTTTGCATTTGTTGCAGATATCAGAATCTTTGGAAACATTTGTTGGTTACGCCAATGGTGCTAGTCGCAGTACACAAAACCTATCTTCTGCACCACGGTCCATTTTTGCTCCAAGTGGCAGGTTAGTGAGCTTTCAAGGGATTTGTATTGGTCATTCTACGAATAATATCACTGAGTATAACACATTGTTCGAACTTCTCTCTAATTCTGTTTCATTTGGAATTCACCGAATCATCATTAGGCTGGACTCACAACTTGTTGTACTACAACTTACAAGTGTTTATACCATCTGAAAGCCAACTATTCTTCGTATGTTCCTTAGAGTTCATCTTTTGGAAAGACATTTTGAGTATATTCAATATCAACATATTTCCATAAACTTTAACACATTATTGATTCATTAGCAAACTATCTGTTAAACAGACATTTACGACACATGTAAAAGTAAAATTTCAATACACATCATTAGTTGAATAGGATTGCACATAACCATATATAAAAACTATGAAAGTAAAAATAGATAGATGTTTTAATTTTTTTTACAAAATTTGTGTCCAAGACATGTTTGGTCATTTGATCTAAAATGTCGAATTGCATACAAAAATCATCCTAATTAGACCTAGTGATGCTCATGATAATAGGTCATAGCTTGAGTTGTCATGCACAATAGTCTCATCCAACGATTAGGAACACCAATACTATGGTGTTGCAACCTCATAGGTAACTTGATCCAGATATCCAGAATATGCAGGGTTAACCCCTCTACATGATCCTAAAACTTTGCAAGTGCCTCAGTAAAATCCAAATCCTGGAGAACTTCCCTCCCGACATTTCTCTGCATTGGTCCACCTGCCTCTTGTTGATGTCCCATAGGTCGAACAGTACCAACATCTGTATGCATGAGAATGATTTTAGTTTAGTCTTGGAAACATCAAAAACACAAAAACATGTAGAAACTTAAAAATAAAAAACATTTGGTCAAAAACAATTTACCTATAGCACCCCATTGAGCGCCCACTAGTAAACTCAACTCTGGATCTCCATGAAAATCCATCCCTGTGTATGGATGCTCCTCGATGACAATGTGTTGTCGATCGAGCCAACTGAAAAATGTAGTAGAAAATGTGATTGATGACTGACCAGCATGTCTGGCCATCAATTTGACCCACCTCTGCAACCGGGATCTCTAGGACCAGCTACACCTAGTGTTACATGTTGAGGTTGCATTAATGGAATTATCTCTAAGGTAAAAGCAATTAAGAGCGATCCATAGCTAAAATACTTCATCTTACCACTCTTTTGATTCAGATTTAAATAGGAACACAACAAATTACAGAGATAACCATAAACACAAAGATGCAACAGAAATAATACTTCATTTCATTAATGTAAAATACTGAAATATGCTTACAAACAGGAATGGAAATAAACCAGCCAGGGCGATGGTAGCTTATCTTTGAGAAGAGATGTGGTGGCTACATGCCTTTGTACTACTTTACAATGAGGCTCAAGGGCCTTTTTATTATTGAACAATAGGAGAAAACCCTAAACATCCAAAACCCTAACTCGAGGAGATCTAACACCAAGCGTTTATGGGCCCCGTTGGGGTGAGTTGGATAGCCAACTTCCCGGGGTCGTGACTTGGTCATATTATCTACGTTTGACACGCATGATAGCCTGTTAGAAAGATATCTTGGAGGACTATGATGGAAAAGACTTTTTAGATAAAAAATTGTTGGCGGTAGATTTCTAAAAAAACGTCATTTAGGGCCTCAAAATGGCTCCAGAAGTTTAGGACCCGAAAAACTACTAAAAATAGTAAATTGTGCTACAATTAAGGAAACTGAAAAACTGAAAGAAGCAATGGTTGGGGTCCAAGTGGAATTGACGGGTGGCCACCAATATCCACCTAGATCGTATTTACCTTTGTCAGCTGCTCTTTCATTGAAGAAAGTATGGCCTCACACTAATTGAATATAGTTGGCTCAAGACACTTAACTACATACTGCATGTATGATCTGTTTTCCAAATGAAGTGTCACACTACCTACAAACTTTATGATAGTGAAAAGGGTTGTTCTCAAAGTCAAATAATGTACATCCCTGATGTTTATTTTCCCATCCTTTCTAGGTTGTGCACCTGGCTGGAAAAACTGTCGAATATAGTCCCTCACCGATTCACCTCCATGGGCAAATCCTGAAAGAGAAATGGGGGCGCCATGTCTCGACAACCCAGTAAGAAATTAAAAATCATCGGTCATAATAGGGACCAATTTTTCCCTTATGTGAAAACCATGATCCATTGGATCCCATGCATGAACTAAGAACTACAATAGTTCTAATTGTTGCCGCATCCCGGACAACCTGAAGTATTTGAGCAACCCATAGTTTTTGAGGGCCTCAACACTACCTGGATGATTTAGGGCAACCATGCCTTATTATTCATGCTCTCTTTATCGCCAAGTAATGGAAATTCTGATCTGATCAAAGCCTGAAATCAAACCATAAGCTTAGTTAGGATCCATTTCATGCAAAAAACTGGAGAAATTTTGGGCCAAACAGGTGAAACAAATTTGTGAAACTTGCCCGCACAACCCAAGCAAGGAGACAGTGCACTGCAGAGTAGGTACCCTTCTGTTTGGGTGCTCTGTAGCCCATTTTTTGATGCGGAAGGCTGCGCTGATCCTAGGGCAAAATATACTAACCCCAGGGGCCCTAAAAACCCAAAAAATTTGCTTGAAACTGTAAAAGAATGACATGTTTATTTTATGATCATTAAATGAATAAAATTTACTATTTACCTATTTTTACCAATGAAATAGGTATGTTTGATCCCTTTGGTGTTGCTTTGAATAGACTTACAGCTGATACAATGAATTTGACGTGCACTATCGTGAATTGTACTTTGACCACAGAGAATTTTTTTATCTCTTTTTTGAGCTCCGATAAACATTGAAAAAGGAACCCCCGTGGAGTAGTATTTAAGTTCTTTTCAGACTCTTGAAATATGAAAAGATTGTCGAGTGCTTGTCCTTTTCAACTCATTAACGGATTGGAAACAAGATCTACTCAGTATAAGTTTAACCCTTTTCCAGACTAAGATGGATTATTTAAGAAAAAGGAATACGCTAATCGAACATGGTCAATAGGTTCTGTCTCGTATTATTTTACAATTTCTCGGACTTGAGAGACAAATCTACGAAAAATAACTTGTGGAGTTTTCTTTTTGTCCCTTTTAAAACTCTATAAACATGAAAAGGACCGAGTTATCATTGTCATTAAACTTGTTAAAACATCAAATAGTGACAAACTTGTCCATCATGACAAGACCGAGTTTCACCTTCGCTAAACTCGTTAAAACATCAAATAACGATGGATTCTCCCGAAGGGTGGAATTATACAACAAGCATATGTTATCCTCCTCAAGCTTGATAAAACATAAAGAGGTACTGGTCAACAATGACCGGGGAAATGGGAAAAGGGGTAAACCACTTTATGGTAGCAGGTCACTCTTGAACATCACACTTTCACTTCATCTCTGTGACTACTTGGGTTGAGTTATCCGTTTGATGGTTATCATACCTATGGTCTATCATACCATCCATTATTTTGATTTTGGGTCAATGCTTCCAATTCATTTAGTGTCACCTACATGTTCAAGAGAAGTCACTCAGTTAAATTCATCCTTTTCAATACTCATAAACATTCATTTCCATGACTGCCATTCCTAAACCTTGTGTTGTCAGTCACATTCCATCTCCAAAAATCATTACACTTGTTTCATGTCATTGATGTGGGATACATCAAGGCCCTCCTGCGACGAGTCACTTCTTGTTGACATCAGCACATTATCCAAGAAGTTGACTTAGAAACACCCTTTCAGTACCTTGGGGCTTGCATACATCAATGGAAAATTTCTCGCTTTCAGTGATAGGTTGACATCACTGGCCTTCGACCAAAAGAATTTGTATGTTATTTGAAATCAAAACATCCATTCACACCATGCAGAATGTACTATAGTACCTTGAGGATCATTATCATTATTGGTGATCTCTCTCATGTCCGTTAACGACTTACATTATTGGCTGGTAATCAGACGGTTTCTTCCCATGTTTGACTTTAGATCACATATTCGCATGGTTAGACTCATACTTGAGCGAATGATTGAACGATATAGACGACCTTGGATCTAGTTTCATCCATCTGGGCTGTGATTTTAGGAAAGTACCAAATCATCTGTGCGAAGGCTTTACATTGATGGTCATCCCATCTATTGGAAATAATACTGAGAGGGGGGGGGGGTGAATCAGTATTATCAAAACAATATAACTTTTTCATTTCCATATTCAGATTCATATATGCTACTTTAGTTAAGGCAAACCGCGTGTATACGCAACTGTGTGTAATGCAACAAGCGTATATCCAGTAAACTTATGATTCAGTTAGTTGATCCTTAATGAGTGCATCAGAACATTATTAACCATATGAACAATAAATAGGAGCAGTAGAACAGAACAGATCATCACACATAAGCAACACACATGAACACCAAGATGTAAGGTGGAAACCCAATGTGGGTGAAAACCACCTGCTGCAATTTGTCTCTATCTTCTTTTAATAAGAAAATTCTTTTTAAAATATTTCTATACTGATGCAGTCTTATACCAGTACGTAGGCTTCTACCTGAAGAAGGATACAACCTTCTCTCATTCTCCAGCTTTTCCTGGAAGGGAGCTACAAAACCCTTAGCTCTTGTACTAGCTGATGTACTAATACGTAGGTGTTGACCTACAGAAGGCTTCAACCTTCTCTTTCTTCCTCCAGGTACCACGTTTCATAAATTTTCCGACTGGATACTCATGGAACACAACATCATAATCAGAAGGCCACGTTTCATCCAATTTTCACACTAGACCCATCAATATCATTGAAGTACACAATTAATCAATACTAGCATCATCAATCTCTGAATCATCAAATACTGAATCACTGAAACCCTGTCAGCAAAATGCAGTCACCAGAACACAGAGTAGAACACAGAACTCTACAACAATATTCAGAACCAACAGTATCATCAAAAATCATGCATCAGAGAATATACGCTACTTGGAAGAGCCGAACCAGCTTGTATACGCAACTTCGCCAAAGCGAACCAGTGTATATGTCATCAAATAATTACTTATAGCTTCACTACACTTCTTGACTTCAGACATACCCAGATCATTACATATACAAGGATAATACGTGTGTTAGCAACCAGATCTAGTTCATCAGATCACATAAAGATAAGTCATTATGATTAGATCTCTTCCATCAACACTGAAACTAAACCCATTCAACCAATCTAAATATGCAGAATACTGACACCAGTAAACAGTCACCAGAACTTAGACTTTTCATCATCAACCAAAACCACCTGTAACTTAAAACATCATAGTTTATATGGTATACCCTATTCAAACGTATCTAACCTGCATATGTACGCGCTTTTATCAAAGTCAACCAGCATATACTTCTGTAAACATTCATTCATGATTTGCAGCTATTCCAAACTTAAGTTATACCCAGTTCATAATATTTACAGAACATTACATGCGTCAGTATATAGATCTAGAATAAGCATGATCAAAATGTATAGAGATGATTCATTCCAAGCCATTAGATCCTGATCTATCATTAAATCTTGTTCTCCATCAACCGCTGAGATTCCTCCTTAGCTCAGATCAAGCAAAGCATCATGAACCCATAACCTACATACTGGATCTCATACTTCATCAGATATTCAAGATTTTCTGAATGCCTTTTCCTAATGATCTTCTTCTCCTTTTATAGTCTTAGGCCTTACTCAATACCATGGTCCAAAACCATTTAGAACCAATACTAGGGACCTAATACCCGGGTTCAACACTTCAGACGCAATACCATGGACCAAATACCATGGACCCAAAACTTAGTTTTCTGACATGTACGTGCCTTTCCTTGCATGAAAGTGCATGTGTAAGATATACGCGCCTTTGTATATAGTGATCCTGCATGGATACACTACTTGGTATATAGTGAACCTACATATATACTAGACTTGGTATATAGTGAACCTGCATGTGTACACGACTAGGTATATAGTGAACCTGCATATGTACGTGACTTGGTATATAGTGAACCTGTGTATATACTTTTCTTTCTTGATTCTTTGTAGTCTAATCATCAATTCTTTGCTACTGACCTGTTGCACTATGATCTGTCATCTGTGTTAGTTGCCATCAAGGACAACACTTGTATCATAATGCCAACACCATCATGGGTCTATATCTGTAGGTGACTATCTATGCACATGTAATGAAAGTTTCTATGTTGAGCATGGGTATGCCTTCCCTCAGCAATTCAAGAAATATCCGAAATATCATGATATTATGTATTATAATTGATGCGGGTTACCATCCGCTTCAGAACCTCCTCATCACATCATAAAGCATATCACTCGCTATTATCATTCTCAAATTTGTGCTTTAGGGGGCAACTGTTATAGGTCTATTTGGGCACATCACTCCCATCATTTAGATCAGTAGTTTTAGGGCTCGTCAAACCCTAATTCAGTTGCTACATGCCCTAGACAAGTCATCACATTGAATGCCATCATTCCTGAGAGCTTCCTGGCCCGAAGACATCCTAAAATGACTCCTTGATGGACCAGTGCAGCCTTGGTCAGGGGTAAATGCGTTGTAGAGCACTTAGGCGCATTCAAGCCTACTCTATAGAGCACCTAGGCTGACTTTGACCTACGTTGAGCGAGATTGAGTGAAATCTTCATACCGTTCTGGGAATATTCTTTCATTCTAGATCATTCTAGAATATTCCCACCTCTTATCCTCTCCTATGAGCTCGAAATTGGATAGGGAATGAATCAAATAACCTCCTATCCTCTCATCCCTTCCTCCATGGAGAATAACTCCCAAATTGGAAAGCTAATTCAATGCCCAATTTATGACAAAAACACCTCCATTTCCCTATAAATTGAGCACTCATCATAGTGATCAGGGGTTGGACTTTGAGAATTTGTAAGGAGTTTCTGTTGGTTTGAGGTTTGGAATTGTAAGAAAGTATTGTTATTCTGCCCAAGTGTTGTACTTTTGGTGTGATGAAGGAACTCAAGTTGGATGAGTGACATGGGATCATACTTCTTTGGTTGTAACTCTTCCTTCTACTTAATAAATTTGTTTACACCTTTTCCCATATTGTTATATTTATGTGTGATGATTATATGTGTAATTCTTTCAATTCCATTTTCTTATAGTAGATAGATCTCTTGCTTTGATTGGTTTTTGTCCTCTGTTTATGATTGTAGGTACTTATCAAGTGGATTCAATTCGAGAAGGAGTGATTGGAGCTATTCAAAGGAGACAAAGGGAAGTGAAAGATAACAAGTAGGTCCCTTATCTTATTTATCCTCTGTAGGAAAAGGTTAAACTCTTTAAATCTGTTGTTCTAGGTGTAGCTACCCGCCTAGGGAAGTTGTGTTTATCCATAGATGCAAAATTACACCAAACACATGGTTAGACTCAAACTTATGCTTTGATTGCTCATATAAATGCTTGAATTCCCTGATGGATTCCTCCAATGGCAGAGGCTCATCAAACTCAATCCAGTCTCTGAATGCTACTAGAAACTTGCTGATGAACCTTTGAATCTTCGCCTTCTCATCCTTGAGGTAAGGAACATGCCTCAACAGGTCTAGGAACTTTCTAATGTACTCATCATCTATCATATAACCCATCTTTATCTCATAGAAATACTTGGCCCTTTCATCATAATATCTTTCAGATAGGTACTTCGTCTTGCAGAGTCTCTCAAAATTGTCCCAAATCATCTCCTCTTCTTTAATGCTTATAAAATTCCTCGCATCTTCCCACTAGATATATGCTTTCCATTTTTGAATGAAGGTAGATATCTTTTCTTTCATGTTCTTTGAATAGTCATGCAATCTAAAAAGTGTCTTCATCCCAAGCAACCGTGATTCTACATCCTCTGATTTATTCATCTCTCCATCAAAAGTAGGAGGCTTGACTTTCTTAAACTCCTCCAAAAAGTACTCAATCCTCCTATGGTGCTAGTGGTGATGACGATGATGTCTCCTAGAAGAAGAACTAGAATAAAAACCATATATGTTAAAGTCCTCCTATCAGGTGTATCCAAGAATCTACCACCTTTGATTGTATCATCTCTGTCCAACCTATGTCTCCTCTGAGACCTGCTACCACCTGCCTCATTAGGCTTCTCCTGCTACCTATCCCCATGAATGTTCCCCATTTGTCCTTGATTCTGAAACTCCAAAAGACTTTGAAGGATGAATGCATTAAATTCCACTTGCTTTTCCTGAGCTTTGGCAAGCCTTTCCTGTTCCTTAATCAACCTGTTATTATCTGCCTTGCAACTTTTGATCTCTACCCTTATAATCATCAATGTATTTTCTATATCAGGAGAATAATCTTCTCCTTCCTGCTCAACCAAACTTTCCCATTCCATAGAATTCACATCAAGCCTGTAAGGGGAGTCATGCGAACTGTAGTCCACCATTCTATTTTTTATTTTTGACCTTATCTTTCCTACATACATGACTTATTATATAAACCAAATAGAAACATAATCAAAATCATACCTCAATGTGTTTAAGGGGAGTCTATCTCATCTGCATAGTCAGTCCATATTAGCACGATATACATGTATATGTATACTGACATCAACATATCAACACCATGCATGATAACCATAACCATCACAATGCATGCATTTAGCCCATACAATTCAAGTGTTTGAACCTGGAAGCTCTGATACCACCATGTTACTACCTCCTCCCACATTTACCCACTTTTATAAGATCTCTAAGGTAAACATGAGATGAGTGCTACTATGAATGACTCGACCTCCAAGTTCCAGTGATGGAAGTGGGGCCTACAAATTAACAACTTACTGACATCCCTAAGTGTTATAGACATTTTTGGGCACTGCAACCCCAAGCATAAATGTCCATAAACCAAGGGCTCCTAAGTCCCTAAAGGTGTTGTTCCAACCCCTAAAAGAACAAGGTCAACTGATTACAGCATCTCCCAGAAGTTCTCCATGAAAAACTACTCAAAACTGGTCAAAACTGGACCATTTCACCTGCTCCATAGGCAAAGTGCATTGCATCTCACCTGAATACACACAGTAGGTGCGTTGCATTTCAAAAATCCCTTCTATGGGGTGCGATGGGCGAGAAGGGACAAATGGCAGGGTCAATCCGCAAGGTGGAGAAGCATGGAATCTTCCATAAACTTCTCCTGTGACACTTGCCTCTCTGAATTTGACCAGGGATGAGTAAGAGATCATCAATCTCCAAGTGGAAGCAAGAACTATCAGAGGGAAGACACTAATCAAATCTCAAAAGCTGACTCACCTCCCTTGCAGACATCTATATATGGATCCCTCATCCCAGAGATCCAAGAGGATGGAATTTTGTATCTTGTAAGGAAGTGCTGCTGGTTTATTGGTGCAATATCATAGTGTTGGGTGATCTAAGCTTTTCATGAGGTGAAGAAGGGCTTCTTGCTGAGAGGATGATGCTGGGTCAGAACAATTGGTTGTAACTCTCTTGGCTCTTTCTTGATTATCAATAAAGCTATTCAAGTTTTCCTCCATACTCTTGTATGATTATGTTTTATGCATTTGTGTGGTTAATATACATCTGATCCTATATTGCTTATGATAATAGATCTATGTTCTCGTATAGTATTATGCTGCTTTGATTCTACAGGTACTCTGTGAAGCTGGGTATACAAGAAAGTAAGTAGCAAAGGACTACCAGAAGAGAGAGGAATCGAGCAAGGAACCAAGCGCAAGACAGAGGTTGGTCTCCTTTATTCTTCTCTCATCTATCTCTCATAAAGGAAAACGAAAGTAGTTTTAATTTGTTTGTTTCTAAGGTAGCTACCAGCCTTAGTGGGTTTAGCAATTCTGCATAGACACTTTTGCCTGTAACAAAATGGCGACTCCACTGGGGAGCGAGTAGATTGTTTGTTCATCTACATTTGTTTACTTTATAAACTTACAGACGGAGCCTGAAGTCAAGCCAGCTAGCCTTCGAACTGCATTTGCTATGCAAGTGCAAAGTAGATCAACGCTGCTTCAATCAATCTCTAGGTTTTGTTTATGAATTAAACAACTGATTTACAAGCTCTCTAATTGCCCTTGTGGTAGCTCTAGTAACCTCCTTAGATCTACCCCTGTGATTGATTTACTGATTACCACTTGCTCGGCCAAAATCCCTTAACTGAACTGCAAACTGTGACCCGGAACCCAATCAAATTCTCGTCCCTGGTCCAGCGCACTGTCTGTTCTGTGAACTTAAAATGCAGCGCACTTCCCGAGTTTAGCAGGTGCATTGCATTTCAGTTTCACTGTGTTACAGGTGCGCTGATCAAACAAGGCCTTGTTCCTAAATTTTGGTTTCTGTGCTCACTCTTTTCAGATCTATTCAGGAGTTTTGCTGCCTGTAGTCAGTACACCTCTGTTTGAAACCCCTTTCCTTGCTGTTATTCCGCCTCCATTGTGCAAAGAACTGTAAATGTTTTTATGTATTTTTTGAGTCATTTTCAGTTCTCCTTTACAAAGAAGTAATGTAATTGTACTGTCGTTTCTTGATTTGAAAATGTCGCAAGTGTCGTTTTCAATCATAGAAGAGGGTCTGATTGTTCTTGATAGTCGATTACATTGTTACTCCTGTATTTGATCTGAATTAGTAGTTTTTCTAGTGTCGAAAGCAAGTTTTCATTTCCAAATCGCAAAGTGTTGTCATTGTCTTCATTTTGATTTTGAAAATAAACTTGTTAGTAATTGTCACTTTGAAAAATAATTCAGATTTGCGCTTAGCTTTCTTTTTATCATTCACATATTAAGAAGGCTGAAAACAAATACATGCATGTGCATTTGCATTTAGACTGTTTGATTGGTTTGATTTAGGACAATGCATATAGTGTGTGATCTTTGCTCTTTGTTGAAAGAATACTGTCTCTCTTTCCTTAGTAGCTAGGATTTTCATTGCACAAAGAAGATAAAACGTCTGTTTATCATCTTAGATTGCATTTTAGGAATTGTACATCTACATCATGCGGTGAACCCGAAAGGCAAATTTCTTAAGCAAGATCAACTATAAAATAAATTTAATGAATCTAACAACGCTTTGGAACCTAACGCACAACATCTAGAAGTCTAGGCTAGAGACGTATTCCGACGTCGTAAAGCCTGGTAACTATTGTTTTCACTGTTGGTTGGGTGATTCCTCCACTTTGAGATGATAAGTGCCAGTAAAGACTTGTGCTCCCACGTACCATCGAGTATATTTTGGGAGACCACAATAGGCTTTATCCTTTATCCATAGGAAGCCATGTCTGCTGCCCTATCGATCACAATGCACTGAACACAGCATTCGAGAAGATTGACTGCCATACCGTAAAAAGTATTCTGCAGTTTTGCAATTGGTTTGGTAATCCCTCTGTCTAGATTTCCAGAGTAGTCCCTTTAGTTCCTTTTCAGACTCCTTAATGGAAAAGGTCCATCTGAGCACTTGTCACTTCAGGCTCATTAAAAATCGAAGGCGACTAGAGTCATCTTTTGTTTTTTCTCGACTCTTAAAAATTGAAAAAACAAGTTGTGTCAAAGCGTCTAAAATTTATTTTAAATGGAATAATTATCACCTTTCCTACGTTGGTCTTAGGTTGAGGAAAATGGAGTCCACCAACCAAGGAGTTCCCCTTGGAGGAAATCCTAGTCCCTTCTCCTCTTGGGGAGATGTTGGTGCACCCCATATGGCCACATTGTCACTTCCAGGATTGACAATTGGCTTTCCCGTATGGATTTTCTCAACCTCCGTTGTTCAGAACACCGCGATTCTTGAACAATCGAGTCAGCAACTAAACGATTCCAGAGTTACCCCCCAACCCTCTACTTCATCCAATTCTTCCTCTCCTCCTTCCTCTTCGCTTGATGAAGTTGGTAAAGCCAAAAATCAAGTACCTGAGAAGAAGAAGGAAAAGAAGAAGAAAGAACAGAAGAAGAAGTAGCCAAAGGTGAAAAGGGGCAACCAAGCATCGTCTAGCAAAAATCCACACACTGCACCAACCAGGCCTAAATCGCCATGTGTCATTTGCAAGGGAGACCACTTTCATCGAGATTGTCCCTGCATTCCTCGGATCTTAAGGGACTGGTCTCCTCGTTTGCACAACCCGGTGTCGTCAACCTCTGATGATCATGTTGAAAGTACACCATCAACTAGTGAAAGTGAAGCCCCTAGACAAAAAGGAAAATGTAAATTTCCTTGTAAACTGTGTGAAGGCGATCATGCCGTCCACCGTTGTCCCCTCTTAGACGAGGCTAAAAGAGTTTTGGACGATCGTCCGGTTTCACTGTTGCAACTTCCTCCTGGATATAAGAAACTCTTGCCAAGTCCGTCACTAGTTGAAAATCTGGCTGACACGCCCTTGTGTTCGGCCGAAGTATCTATCATTGAAGAAAAACCATCTGAATCTATACCAGACAAAAGTCAAAAGGTCAAGGCAGTAGTTGACCCGGTCTTGCCTTTAGAGGTTCCATCTTCAGATGATACAGTCATCGAAGAGAATAAGGATGACACTGTCCAAATTCTTTTCGTAAGCACAGACTCCGAAGAACATGGGGGCAGTCTACCCGTTCCTTTACCGTAGGAAGGATGTTCATCAGAGTCATATCCGGCCGTCTATTCGATCCCACCTCCAAGCAACCTAGTTGTATCCTTCGACTGGAATCAGCTAGGCAGACCCCGTTTACCGGCTGGTGTACCATTTTGAATCATTTCTCAAGTATATAGAATGGTCATGGCCGATACCATCATAGATGAAGGGGCTTCTGTGAGTATCCTTTCCTCGACTGCTTGGAAAGCGCTTGGTTCACCCTCGCTTTTGCCTAAGATGAGAAATCTAACAGGCTTTGACAAAGGAACCAGTCGACCGTTAGGGATCCTTCCCAATGTGCCCATAACATTGAGAGGGAAAACCGTTCACTTGAACGTAATGGTAGTCCAAGGACCCCTGGATTATAATCTACTCCTTGGACGAGACTATATTTATTGCATGGGAGCCATTGTCTCATCACTCTTTAGAGTAATGTGTTTTCCGCACGAAGGAAGAGTGGTCAAGCTCATAGACCAACTTTCATTTCCCTGTTCACACATAGCAAATAGTCATATACCAACCCTGAATGGTCTTTTCACGCAAGGAATGTCTCATCAATCCCCAGTCTGTCCGCTTGATGAGCGCGAGTGATTCGGGGACATGACTGAAACCCAGGGGGCATGCACCCTGGTCTGCTTCGGCAAGAGAACCTTGGGTAAAGGGTTGATTTCCGTGAGGGATATATGACTAATCTGGCGAACTTGTCCTTACAGGAAAATGGGAATAGACTGGAATAAGATACCTTCATTAAGGTTATGCCGGGTGGACACCACTCCCCTTTGCTTATTTCGATAGGCATCGCCGAGAAAGAATTTTATCCGCTACGTGGATGAAACTTTCTTGGTAACCTGGAAATTTTTTTCTATACCTGGGGGCATGCAAACCTTTTGGCATGCAAGCGAAGAGCGACCATTTCCTTTTTTAAATTTGTAGGTCCTCTAACCCTTTAAACTCGTAGGATTGGTCGTTTCCTAACTTCATAAGAAAAAGGATTCGGAGCAAAGCTTTGCAAGGTGCAAGCTCCACAAAAATGGCATCTTAGATGAGACATCCTTATTATACGACTGGATCGAGTAGTTTTAACGCGGACTTCAAGCTCGTTAAAAAATAAACATAAGTAATGAGCAAGTGTTTCCCCCAGCATTTAAGCTCATTTTAAAATAAAAAATGAACTAATTTCCGGTAAATAACCATCGTGAATGTAGTACTTCAGCCTTTGAAGCCTTGGTTGTGTTCTCATCATCACCTCCACTCTGTATTGGCCGATCATTCACCTCCACTTGATTGTTTACCCCTTTTGAGGAACAGCTGCGAAGAGTGATCCTGTTAGCCATCCTTGTGACACTGCTGTGATTGGAAAATTCCAAACCTTACCTGGAATCAGCTGCTACCCGAATTTATCACTCGTTCCTCAAAGACGAGTCTCCTTTAAGCTCTTTTCAACTGACTCGTAAAATATGAAAAGATTGCCGAGCCATTGGCCTCTCCAGCTCGTTAAAGTGACCGGAAGTGCTATCCCTCCTTTAGATTTTAATCTTTTTGGACCTGAGGGATTATTACACAAAAAGATCGAGCGCTTGTTTTGTTCGGCTCGTTAAAAGTATCGAAAATTCATCCCTTCTGTATTATTTTATACTTTTTCGGACTTAAGGGATTAAATTACGAAAAAGGATTTTTGGAGTTTCCTTTACGTCCCTTTTCAGACTCTCTAAAATTGAAAAGGACCGAGTTATCTTTGTCGTTAAACTCGTTAAAACCTAATAGCGAAAAACTTGTCCATAACGGATAAGAACGAGTTTCACTATCGCTAGGCTCGTTAAAAAATAGCGATGGGTTTTCCCGAAGGGCAAATTATAGAACAAGAATATGTTATCCTGCTCAAGCTTGACAAAAATAAAGAGGTACTGGTCAGCAATGACTGGGGAAAAATTGGGAAGAAAACTTGAAGAAACTTTGTTGGTAGCAAGTCGCTCTTGAACATGACACTTTCACTCCGCATCCTAGTCGGGTTGGGTTGTTCCATTCACCAGTCACATCACCATGGTTCCATCACACCATCCACATTTGGGGTTAATGCTACCAATCCATCATGTCAATGTCGCCGGTATGTTCAAGAGAAGTCGCTCAGAGAATTCACCTGTGTCTCACCCACTACAATACATTTACGCTCCATTCTTTCATGACCGCCACCCTGAACCTTATATCACCAGATCATTTTCACCTCCATTAAAATCATTTTCTCCATTCCATGCCATTGATGTGGGATTCATTAAGGCCCTCCTATGACGGATCGCTTCTTGTCGACATCAGCTCATTATCCAAGAAGTCGATCTAGGAACAACCCTTTCAGTACTTTGAAACTTGCATGCCTCAATGGCAAGTTTCTCACTTCTAGCGACAGGTTTACATCAATGGCCTTCGACCGAAAGATTTTGTGTGGTGTTTGACGTCAAGTCCCTTATTCACACCACGTGAATTGTAATGCAGTACCTTGAGGATCATTATCATTATTGGTGATTCCTCTCGCACCTGTTAACAGCTTACATCATTGGCTGGTAATTAGGCGATGTCTTTCCATGTTCGACTCTAGAACATCTCTCACATGGATCGACTTGTACTTTGAGTGAAGATCGAATGAGATTGAAGACCCGGATCTAGTTTCATCCATCCAGGCTGCGATATATATTCAGGAAAATAAAGACATCAAATGTACATCATTGCTGCACAGATAATCATCCAATCTAAGGGATGATGGCTCTACCAGAATCATCAGTCTAAACTCAGACGATTGTCTGTCTCATGTACATGAAAAATGAATTTATAAAGCTGAGCATGGGAATGCCCGCCTCAGCTAGATCATGAAAATATTATGAAGATAATGTATTGTATTTTATCTTATTACAGGTCTCCTTATAGCTTGAAAGAACTTGGGATCCTCATGATAAAGCATTTCACCCGACATCAAAAATATTAACGACCTCATGCTTTAGGGGGCAACTGTTATAGACATTTTTGGGCACTACAACCCCAAGCATAAATGTCCATAAACCAAGGGCTCCTAATTCCCTAAAGGTGTTGTTCCAACCCCTAAAAGAACAAGGTCAACTGATTACAACATCTCCCAGAAGTTCTCCATGAAAAACTACTCAGAACTGGTCAAAACTGGACCATTTCACCTGATCCATAGGCAAAGTGCATTGCATCTCACCTGAATACACACAGTAGGTGTGTTGCATTTCAAAAATCCCTTCTATGGGGTGCGATGGGTGAGAAGGGAAAAATGACAGGGTCAATCCGCAAGGTGGAGAAGCATGGAATCTTCCAGAAACTTCTCCTGTGACACTTGCCTCTCTGAATTCGACCAGGGATGAGTAAGAGATCATCAATCTCCAAGTGGAAGCAAGAACTATCAGAGGGAAGACACTAATCAAATCTCAAAAGCTGACTCACCTCCCTTGCAGACATCTATATATGGATCCCTCATCCCAGAGATCCAAGAGGCTAGAATTTTGTATCTTGTAAGGAAGTGCTGCTGGTTTATTGTTGCAATATCATAGTGTTGAGTGATCTAAGCTTTTCATGAGGTGAAGAAGGGCTTCTTGCTGAGAGGATGATGCTGGGTTAGGACAATTGGTTGTAACTCTCTTGGCTCTTTCTTGATTATCAATAAAGCTATTCAAGTTTTCCTCCATACTCTTGTATGATTTATGTTTTATGCATTTGTGTGGTTAATATACATCTGATTCTATATTGCTTATGATAATAGATCTATGTTCTCGTATAGTATTATGCTGCTTTGATTCTACAGGTACTCTGTGAAGCTGGGTATACAAGAAAGAAAGTAGCAAAGGACTATCAGAAGAGAGAGGAATCGAGCAAGGAACCAAGCGCAAGACAGAGGTTGGTCTCCTTTATTCTTCTCTCATCTATCTCTCATAAAGCAAAACGAAAGTAGTTTTAATTTTTTTGTTTCTAAGGTAGCTACCAGCCTTAGTGGGATTAATAGTTCTGCATAGTAAGGAGCCTAACAACCACCTTATGTTAACTATCCCTAAGATGGAACTCTTTTCCACTGACTGAACACCCCAACCACACCCTTGACAATCTGAGCATGTAGTTATGAGGCTATAACTGCACCCATAGGTCTATCTCCATGCAATTATGACGCAAATTCCTCTATTCTATGAATGTGGTCATGAGATATATTCCACTTTTCCACGCTAGTCTCCAGACCACTTTCTAAAACTTCCTATAACTTTCCAGAATCATGGCAATGATGTTAATAATTCTAAACAATTACTACTTGAGAAATATCTTTAAAAAATTGTTACACAACATTTTGTCACTGTCCCTATACTCCCCATTCCTTGATCCTGGAGGACCTTTACAATGAACCCACATGCTTTTCCTTCATGAAGAAACTCCCATTGTGTCCCTCTTCATGCGCAGATCAATTCCCTCTTGCACCATTTCCCTGAAACTTCTGTTTTTCCCAATTTACAAGACCGGTGCTAATGAACTTTGTCTCCCCCGCACCAATGTGCAGAGATTAGCACTACTCCTCGCACTGACCGGTGCGACTGAGTTGTGTTCCAGTCATGCTGATCCTATTTTGGAAAGTTTTTCAATTAGAGCCAAAGCTTCCAGCTCTAGAAGCTTCGTAACAGAAGTCTAGTAAATGGTTTGGCCACGTGGGGTCGAGGATGATAATTTGGGCTTCTTTCCCCTATAATGATGGAACTCCCTCAAGGGATAAGACCTTCTCCCATGAGAAGAGGATCCATTTCCCATCCACATTTCCTATATAAACCTTCCTTCTTCACAAGAAAAAGGTAGTTTTTAGTTGAGTGTTGATGCTATTTTGGTTTGGAGTAGACAACAAGCTATTACTAGTTGTAGCTATCTAGTTGTGTAAGGGAGAAGTGTGTTTTGGTTTGTAGTGAAGCCTAAAGGGAAGAGCCTTAAAAATATTGTTGATTGAGGCCATCATGGAATGCTAGCAGAAGTGTGTGGGAACCTAGTCTTGTCAGAGGAAGACTGCAACATCAAGACGAATGGTTGTAATCTCTCTTTGATATAAATATATGAAACTATTGATTGATTTCCTATATGTTTTGTAACATTACATATTCATGGCTTAATGCTTTTTGACTTGTTAATTAGGTTGAATTAATGTTTGTTGTCTGTTGTTGTTTACTTGTTTCAGGAGTTTGAAGAAGGAAGCCAAAGATAGCTGGAGTGAGCAAGCGAGGACATCATTAATGAGGATAAAAGGACCAAGAGGTAGGCCCTCTTGATTGATTCTAAACTAAGGAAATCTTCCATAGAATGTATCTACTGTGGCTAGAGCCATCATCAGGCTAGAGGAATTCGTTCGTGTACGCAATTATAATTTTACTTCACCACAAATTGGCGACTCCGCTAGGGATCCCAATCCTTTTGTTTGTCTTGGATTTCATGATTTCATGAGAAATTTTCTAGTTCCACATTTTCCCTTTGTTTTTGTTTCTTTTCTCCTATTTACTAGTGTGAGTCTAAAATTCATAATAGCAGATCTGGTCACTGTTTTCATTTTTTTTCCTTACCTCCCTCAATCAGTGCACTTAATGTGCTGATAGTCATGCTGACTAGTGCGAGTTGCTGAAGAATATTCACGCCAACCAGCA